>JAEIHY010017497.1:0-18479 GCA_018904565.1 Drosophila tsacasi | reverse complement strand
TTCACTGCGTTGCAAACTTCTGACTAAAATTATAATACCCTGCAAGGGTATAATAATAAATAAATAAATAACTCCAAATAAAACTCACATCTTTGGCCGCTGCTGAGTTATCTCCTCCCAGGGAGTCGAGGCCACAAGGTGTCATCTGCCTGTGACTCGGGCTGAGCAGTAGCTCGGCTCGCTTTCGCTTGCGGGGCGATGGCTCCTTGGAGGAAGCGGCAGGCGCCGCCATCATCACCACCTCATCCTCGACCAGCTGATCCATTTCAGAGCACTCCGAAGAGGTATCACTGGCCAGGTGCTGGGACTTGTGCGAGAAGACATCGTCGGAGAACTGTTTCTCCAGATCGGCGCACTTGTGCTCAAAGTACTTCCGCAGCTCCTCCATCTGCTTGGCGTGGGCTGCCTGCTGGATCTGTTCGGCGGTCTGCTTCTCGCTCTCCCACTGATCCCGGGCAATCTTTAGCTCCTGAACGCCCTGATCCCGACACGAGGCCAGCTGCTGACCCAAATAGTCATCGAACTTGCGCTGAACCATGAGGAATATTCGCTGCTCCGTGGGCAAGAGGTAGGTGTGGAATTGTTCGATTTGCTTGCTAAACGCCGGCGTCCATTCAGGCTGCAGATCATCGTTGCTGCTGTTGGCTGGGAACTGAGGCAACTGTCTCTCCCTGGAGCTACGCGAACCTCGCTCCTCGTTGTCGGTGAGAAAATGGCGATCCAAGTCATCGTCACTTTCGCTGATCAGGTCCATGGAGATCTCCGATAGACGCTGGCCGGGATTAGACTCCTGATCGGGCCAACCAACGCTTGAGCGTTTCACTGACTCGATGGCATCCTGGAGCTGGCGGCGTAAATTTTGTACCTCGCCCCCAAGGCGATCGGAGTCCATCTGAAGTTTCTCGCGCACATTCAGGGATTGCTGCAGGGAATCCGTGAGCTTGGCAATCATCTCATCCCGCCGCGACATCTCCACGTAAATATCCAGAGTCTGTGCGGGAAATAAACCATTATTATTATTATTATTATATTTATTCAAGGAATATATGAAAAGCTTTATTTACCGGTCCACCCAGCTCATCCTGGAGTGTGCGATACTCCGTGGAGTTGGTCATCATGGAGCTGGAATCCCTTGCCGAGGCGGGACCCGCACTCGATTCCCTTCTAGCCGCCTCTAGTTGCAGATTCAACGAGGCCAGGCAGTTATCCTTGGACTCCAATTGAGTGTGCAACTCCTGCACCTTGGCCTCCAGTTGTTGCAGCATCCTGGAGCTGCTTACTGCATCCCCAACCTTATTGGCTCCTGCCTGCAGGAGCAGTGTTCTCGACTCATCGAGGGACAGTGAGGGTGGTTCCTGTTCCTCCTCGATGGTGGTGCTCATGGAGAGCTGTCGTTCGCTCTCCTCCGTGATATCCTCGAGGACGTCCTTGGAGAATTCCGTTAAGGGTACACGTTCCATTTGTTTAAGTTCCAAGCTGTTGCTGGTGCTGGTGCTGGTGCTGGTCACTTGTGCTTGCTCCGCTTCCGTAGGCGAGAGTTTGGGTGCATTGTCGGTGATCATCTGCTGATTCATGGCCATCAGACGCAGCTTCATTAACTGGAGGGAGCTCTCCTCATCGTCCTCATCATCATCATCCTCGTCCACGTCTACTTCCAAAAGGGTTAGTTCCAGCGGCTCCATTAACTCCGGTTGCAATCGCAGGGTGCTCAGGGCTCGGGCCACCTTGTTCTCCACCACTCGTGGCTCTTGGAGCGGTGGTAATACTAAAGGTTCCACTGTGGATGTGGATCTTAGTGGAACCTCCTCCTGTTGCGGTTCCTGCTCTTCATCCAAGTCTGTGACTAACTCCACCCTCTGGGAGGTTGTATTGGCTGTTTCCTCCGCTTCATAGGTGACCTCTATAGATTCGTTGGTGGCCACTATTTCCTCCATTGAATGATCCTGCTCTTCGGTCATTTGGCTTTCCTCCAAATGAGTTTCCGTTTCCTGTGGGGCATCATCTTCACTCGCCTGGGTCTTGTCTTCAGATTCATGAGCTGGCTCCTCAACCAGCTCAGATACATCATCCGTGGTGCTCTGGTTGCTCAAACTCTGATCTACAGAGTCTTCTTCCTCGTGGAGAGAATGCACCGGTTTCCTCTGCTCCAAAGGCAAGCTAATGTCAAAGTCATCGTCATTGGAGGACAGGGTTACCTCCACTTTGGATGTGGGACCAAGGAGATTGGATTCCTCTTCGCTGTCATCCACGAGAAAGTGCTGTGCCAAGTGTCCGCCGGACAGCTCTGCATCATCGATCCGGAACTCTCCCGCACTCGCATCCTCTTCCTCATTATCCTCATTCTCATCCTCATTATCCTCATTCTCATTCTCCTCATTATCCTCATCCTCATCCACATTGCTAGTCAAGCTTTTGGCACTTGATGGCTGCTCCCTGGGCCGCGCAAAAGCGGCTGCCTCCGACAGGGACTCGAGGGGCGAATTCAGTTGCTCCTCCACCTCACTGATCTCAATGGCCTCCTCGATATCCTCCTCAATGCTACTACTAGTCGTTGTGGTCGTAGTTGTCGCCGTCGTTGTCGTATTTGCCGCCGCCACAACATCCACACTGCTGCCAGTCGTGGTAGTCGTTGTCGCTGTCGTCTGCTGATCGGCCATGTCTATGGTCATGGAACTGGTGGGCTGTTCAATGCTAAACGACGACACCGCCGACTGGTCGTCCTCCTCCGTGAGACTGAGATTGTTCTGTCTCCTGATTAATTCAGCGGTATCCGTGGAGGTGACCGCATAGGGTGTTGTACTGCTCGATGTGGCTGGAGTCCAACTGCTCCTCGAGATTATGTAAGTGTGCGTGGAATCGTTGGAGTCGCCAGAGACGATGGAGTTGCAATCATCCGCAGGTTCATCATCATTATCAGCCGCGCTGGCAACATGTTGCTCAGGAAGCTGTTGCTCATCAGAAGATGTTGTTGTTGCTGTTGCTGTTGTGGTTGTTTCTGGTTTCTCAAACAAAAAGTTTAGCGTGGGCAAAAACTCAACATCCACACAAGTTTTTTCTGTTGCTCCAGCGCCGTGGATTGTTGCTGCCGCTTGCTGGGATTTTGTTGCTGCTGTTTGGGATTTTGTTGCTGCCGTTTGGGATTTCGTTGCTGCTGCCTGGGATGTTGCTGCTGATGTAGATGTTGCAGGCAGCTCCTCGACTGCCGCCGCTTCGATCGCCTTATAGCTAACGCTGGCGCTGTGCGGTCGAAGCAATGATGTGATCTACAATGTAAATTATGGTATAATAAGGGTCATTAAAAGGGCTTTAACATGTTATACTAAATGTATAAGGTCTGAAGGCTTTTAATGAAGTAAGTTCTGTATTAAAATTCCGGGTATACAAAATTATAATGCTATATCCCTTCTAGGTGAGTTTTAGTGTGAAGGAGATCGAAGTTTGAACTTTATTGCCTAATAACTATCTGGCTTATAGGGCGATATAACTGAAATTATTAGAGGACATTCAGGAAAATGTATTTGTTTTATAAAATTTAAATATTCATTGATATTAAATTTTATATTATATGTCATACACTTAAGAAATGATTATTTTAAATATATTGTAATTTATTTAATATTTAAAATATATTTTAAACTTTTATTAATCAGTCTATCCAGCTGAAGAATTTCCCTCTTTAAGCTATAAAAATTTTAATTTATAAACAAAAAACTCCAAAATAAGAATGCATTCCTTTGATTAAATTGTAGACTAAAAACATTCAGATTTGTTTGAATAAGAACTAAAAACCAGAGCAAGCTTTGGCCCACTTGTTGTGCCACCAGCACAGGGCCCATCTCATGCCACTTGAGTTTGAGGCAAACATGCGTCGTCTGCCGCCATAAATTTATATTCTAGATTTCAATTCGATTTAATGATGTCACCCAGTTGTCACCGTCGAAGGAGAGACGCATTGTGAGGATTCTTTGGGGGTTCTCTCTGTGGTCTTTTGCCCCACTAAACTTGGGTGAAAGGTATTACAAATGCCACGACTTTATTACGTAAATAAGATGATGTTGAGATTATATCTGTCTGATGTGTGTGTTTGGCAACATCCAATTTCAAATTGACCTGCATCTCAAGTGTTTGGATCGGAGAAGGGAAGTCTCCCTCCCTCTCTCTCTCTCTGTCTGCCCACACCGATTCCTTGATGGATTGCAGCTGTACGTCGGCTGTCTTGGATTCCCTTTAAATTATAATTAGAAACATTCGAAGCATCTTTATGCGTTTGGTAATAAAGTTTGTTCCTTTCGCCTGAGTTATTTATTTTTAGGCCCTGCCCACATTAATTAAGAAAGACGACTCGGTGGTGTCCACTTGAGTGATCCAAAATGCATATATTTACGGGTGGGAAGGTGTTCGAAACGTGTGTGCCACACATGCCTGATGCATCCGTGTGCCCGAATTGAGTGAGGAAATATTTAGGCATTTTCCAATTACATTTCCACACAGCTGGAGATCTAATTAGATCTCGGATGCATCTTTATATAGGCATGTGCCAAGGCAATGCATTTGACGTTAGAATAATAAATTTATTTGAACTTATGAGAGCATGGCTACAGTGTACATTGGTTGTGAGTGAATGTGGTGAAAGAGCTTTGATAGAAGAAGGTATTGAGAAGGGAAAAGGGACAGTTGTTACCGTAGGTATTCATCAGTATCACTTCATTAATTAAATTTGTATTTATTTATAAAATATCCCTTATATCAAATACCTACTGTAAGCAGAACATCTGCTAAAGACAGTATTTTCTATGTTGCTCATACGCCATGTGGGTCAGTTTGTAACGCTTGACAAATTATTCAGATTAGCCCGAAAATATTTGTGCAAAGTTTTCCCAGTTCCCCCCCCTCAGTTGCTCCTTTGTAATTTGAACGTCCTTGAACTTGTCAGGCGAAAAGACAAAACCAGGACTTTGTTACCCCGCAAAAAACGGAAGTCCCAGTCCCAGCTGAATCCTTAAACGCATATCGGGATAACAAGTTTGCCATCATAGCCATGGCAACCCAGTTGGTTTGGTTAGTTGTATTCTTTGAGTGTGCGTGCCTTCTTGTTTTGAGGAAAAGCGGAAAAGCGAAATCGAAAGTTTTCCCACCTCTCCTCGCCGAAAACAAAAAAAAAAAGAAAAAATTTCAATTTGTTGCTATAGTTTAGTCCCCTTTCGAGGGGGCCGTTGTTTGGGTGTGACACACATTTCAGGTGGATCGGCGTCGTCTGGGGTTTTTGCACTTCGCCAACTAATATAACAACAATAACAATGCCTGCCACTCCCCCGAAAGGATGAAGGATGGATAGGGTCATAGGATAGGACCTAGCCCAACGTCTCTGTTAATGGAGCTGCTCGTGCTGCTGCTTTTCCTCTTTGATTTTCCCTAAGATATTGTCAATATATAGACCTTCAATAATAGCACGCATATTGGCGAAAATGATTAAATTAATGGCTTTGCCATGCGAAAACTCGGCAATGAAATATGTGTGCAGAATTATAGGAAAATTTGTAATAGGAAGAGAAGTCGATTTTCTGGGGCGTCAAAAAGGTTATATAATTCTTGAGAGGATAATATAAATGTATTGTAGTTATTTCTTGCTTGTAGGAATTATTTGGAATTTGTTTCCCAATTTTTGAAATAATAAATTGTTCAGAAAGTTACTTATTTTCTGGAGTATTTATTTTTGACTAAAATGCTTCAGAAACCTCTAGAGATTTTAAACCTCTCAATAAGATGTCTAAAAGTATAGAATAAAATTTTGTAAGTTCGAAATTTTATATAAATTAATTTTAATTTTTGATATAATATTTTTATAATAATTTTGAACACCCTTTTAAGAGTTTTTAGAGCACTTAGAAGTAACATAGCATCCTCGCTTTTAATTTTATTTATTTTAAGACAATTAAATTGTTTTATTAACTTTATATATATTTTTCTAACTTGTATACCATTCAATTATATACTAATATTATTAGTTTGATTATTTTGTTTGTATTAAAACATTTCCCATAATAATTACCACTGACTTAATGCCATTATTGCGTATTAATTACAATATTCCAGAGAAAAGCCTGATAAATACATTGACAGGAAGGCAATACTCGCTTAAGTACGCTATCATATTATATTTTCCGCTTTCTCTAGTAATATTATATCATTTAATATCATTTTTGTAATATCATTTCCTTTGCTACTTTTAAAACCTCATTATCCATCAGTTTCAAATGGCACATGAGAAATAAAGAACAAGCCAAATGTCAACCCGGTTGATGCTAAAGATCACTCCGACATCCGTCGGCAATAACTCACATGCAATTTCCCCATTTCGAAGCCTCTCTCTCATCCGATTCGTTGCAACGATAAAGTTATCTCAATTAAATGCAATTTACAGTCACTTAAAAAAAGAGTCCATGTATCGACAATTGACTATTATATTATTTTTTATGTGCCGCGTCACATTGTGAGAGTTTCCACTTGTATGCAAATTATTCTTTAACTTCAATGCACTTTTTTATCTACTTTTTTTTTTCTCAGAGCTATAAATGTGCGGGGAGGTGCCCGCCACACGACGCACGAGCGACGCGACCGCCTGCAGTGCAAGTTCTTTTATAAATAAAACGCCAGAAGAGACATTCAATTGAAATCAGTCACTCAATCCGAGGAAAATCAAAGGAAAAGCGTTGGAAAAGAGCAGCCGCCGCTGATGGGAGCGAGCTGAGAGTGCCGCGGAAATTTGCAACGCGGTTCCAAGCGGTTCCGTGCACCGAATCAATGTGCGCTCCCATTTTTTATTTATAAACAAAATTTATATGTGGAACATAAGCAAGCAAGCGAGAGAGTGTGTGTAAGTGTGTGTCTGTGTTTGTGTTTGCGGGCAACATTTGTTGCCAGAATGTTGATGGCGCAATGTTGATAAGAAAAGGAATTCCTATATTTATAGAGTTGATAACGCTTTAAAGGGCACTGTGGAAGATATTTTTAAGACCTTAAAGAAAATGAGCAAAAATTAATGCTAATACAATTAAACAAATGGGAAAACTTGTGTTTTTAAAAAATCAAATACGAGTATCTAAGAGATTGGTCGACTTCACTGCATTTACTTCATTCTAGGGAAGTTAGAATTAGTTGGAAATTATAACCGCACAGGTGAAAGCCATAGTTTTACAAACATTTTATAAGTAAATCAAGTGAAAGTGAAAGTGTATTATGTTGGCGTTCCTTGATTTTATGGCGCCACTGTATTAAACTCATTGAAAATATTTTTTAATTCCTCTTAATATAATATATAAAATAAGAGAAAAATCATAAACTTTTCTCAAGTAGTTTCCACTGTGCATAGTTTGTAAAAGTTTTGAAGGGCCTTGTGCTGTGGTCGTCTAATCGAAAGTTCAAAGGCGCATTCAATTTCGATTTCATTTGTAAACAACACACTTTTTCTTCGCCTCTCTGTTTGTGGATTGTATGTGTGGATTCTATTGGATACTGCTTCCCCTTCGATAGCCACATTAAAAATGATGGATGTTGCCCGGATTTCCATCTCGCCAATGGGTTAAAATGTTAATACTTTAATGGATGCCTGTGCTTACCCAATCGTAGAGAGTATACAGATTCATGGCGAGTGCTTCTGCTGCACTTGAACCAAATAATTTATGGCCTATTCCCGGGTTTCTCTCGCCTTTGTTGACACTTGCGCCTGCCTGTCAGCTTGCGATTGAATATTTCTATTTATTCTAGATGTGATCCATTTTCTTGTTTGTTGTTTACATGGGGATTTTGATGACACGATGATAATTCTTTTTCTACTTTTCGGGTTCAACACGCGCACAAAAAACCAAAAACCGTATAATTTTGTAGGTTATGTTGGATAATTTACGTAAAATTTTCAATATTTTACAAACACTTTTTAAACTAAGAAGACAGCACACAATAAGGGGAAAAACTACTAGCTACTTAAACCGTGGCCTTTAGTCAAGCATTATTTTCTAATTTTTTTTTAACTCCGCGAAGGAGAAAAGCCTTAACGAAAAAAAGATGAAAATTTCAAATAAAAACCGATTTAGTGCAACCGAAATGAGACAGTTGCACGTAATCGCGAGCGCGATGCAACTGAACATCAGATCCACCGAGAAGAGTCTTTTATTTTTGGGTCTTGCGGGAGAATTAACATACTGTGACGCTCAGTGGAGCGCAACACGAGATTTGTTTAAAAATAATCAATCGTAAACAAAAACTGTTGCATGGGGAAACCGAAATGGGGAGAGTCCATCAAAACCAGCAGAGAAAAATTGAGAGAAACAGAAACATAGAAGAGCTGAGATAAGAAGGGAAAACACTGAGGTTTTATCGCCTGTTCTATTTATAAGTTTTAAGCAGAGATTCGGAGACTTCTCAGAAGTATTTCGTAATAGAATGGTTATAGAAAGCATGTACAATTATAATTGTATTGCTTTTAAAATAGTTAATTATCCTTTAAAATTAAAACAGAAAAAAACCTACTGATCGTTGGTGAAATACTTTAGTGTAATCATTGGGTTCTAAACCAGGGTGTAATTCTTAAAAAAAAATCTAGATTTTTAAAGATTTTATTGGAAATATTATAAATCATTATTATATTTTTCATTAGATATTTTACTAAATTAGAAAACATATTTCTCAAAACAAAACCTACTCATCGTTGGTGAAATACTCTGGTGTAATCATTGGAATCATTGGGTTCTAAACCAGGGTGTAATGTTTAAACAAAATCTAGATTTTTGATTATTAATCACTTATATTTTTCATGAGATATTTCACTAAATTAGAACATTTATTTCTCTAAACAAAACCTACTCATCGCTGGTGAAATTCTCTGGTGTAATCATTGGAATCATTGGGTTCTAAACCAGGGTGTAATTCTTAAACAAAATCTAGATTTTTAAAGATTTAAATGGAAATATTAATTATCACTTCTATTTTTCATGAGATATTTCACTAAATTAGAACACTTATTTCTCATTTTCGCTCAATTTTAACTATTCCATTAAAATATTAATATCTGCTTGTTTATTATACTATTGCCGACCACTAAAATATATTCTTCAATAAAAATTACTCGTATTTCTTGTACATTTTAATATAAAATATTTATTTATATTTGTGTTGTTATTGCTTGTTAATAATAGTTAGTCTTAAGCACTCCTTGCTCCTATAAAATACTTGTAAATGTATATTTATATAAAAAATATTATTTTAGTTGTGTAAATATTTCATTTTATACACTTTAACAATTGCTAGTCAGTTTTCCTCTAAGCTATGATTGGGCTTTTGTAAATGCTTTAATTTTTATAAAGTACTTCCATACTTTGTAGGCATCTTGCCGTAAGGCTTGTCTCATATTGTCCTGGTGAAAATGTTATACGAATAATAATAAATTGCTTTCCATAGGTCAAGTGGTGAAATTTTGGCAAATTTGTTGAGCATTTTCGTGTTAAATATTAATATTCGATTAGTCTTGTTCTTAAATAATTTAGCTAACGAACTTTAAATTCGTAATTCGTGTCCAACGTTTGCTTCGTAGCCGCTCAGAGCTACGAAATTAGTTTAGTTAATCACAATTAGGGGGGAGGAGAGGAGAATGATGTGGTGGATGATCCCAGGGAACCTTAGAGGTCAGTTGGGATTGCCGCTCTCCTTTTGTTTGAACTTGGTGGAGTATTTGTAGAAATCGGACATTTCGAAGGGCTTGGTAACCTCCTTGTACGGCTGAAAGGTGGCCTGTTGCACTACGGTCATGTTCTTTGGCGACTCGATTCGAATATCCGGCGATAAGCTGGCCGTGGCGACGGTTAAGGGGGGTGATACCAATGCCGTTTGCAGAGCATTCCCGTGACCAAGTCCGCCGCTTCCACTGAGATTTAGATTCAAACTTGAATTCTGATTCTGCTGGCTGGCGGCGGCGGCGGCGGCTGGTGGAGGTCTGGGCGGCGGCGTCGGCTGCTGCATTTGACTCGGCTTGGGGGGCAAGTGGCGAAACGGTGGTATGTCCAGCGGTTCCAATGGATACGACACCGATATGCCCATCGTTTGCTCTATGGCATTGAGGTACGATGTCGATTGGCTCAGCAAGGCCTTGGTGCTGGTGTTCACCGCATAGCTGGCACTCGGATAGTTCTGCGTTGGTCGCTGGTTGCCGGACATGGAGTAGTGGCGACCCGAAACCGACATGGACTGCGAGGAGAGCTTGGCGCGTGGCTTGGAGCTGGCGGCCATGGCGCCTGCATGATGATTACTGCTCCCATTGCTGCTGCTTCCCGCCGGACTGTGAGGCTGTGAATCCATTTGCCTTATAACCGCCGGTCCGTCTAGCGAAGACTCTAGCCACTGCTTGGGTTTGGGTTTCTTCTCAATGTGCGTCGTGGAGGAGGATGACAGGGAGATCTCGTCGTGCGTTGGATACCGACTAGGTGGCATTGGCGCCGCCAGCATATCGCTCGAGTGTGATTTCACCTCTACGATTCCCAGTTGTGGTGGCGTTAAGGGCGGCGCTATGTGGGATTGCGAACGCCAGCGGTATTGTTGTTGCTGTGCGACAGCCGCCGCTTCCATGTCCACCGAAACGTAACTGGGTGCCAATGATATGGCATCCAGTTGCCGGAGCATGGGATTACGCTGCTGCTGTTGCTGCTGCTGCTGTTCGTAGCTCAGATTGCTGGGCGATCCTAATGGTGAGACGTACTTCTTAATATTCTGACTGGACTTGATGAACCCACCCTCGTTGTAGCTCTGATGCGTGGGCGATAGGTAGTATTTGTCGCAGTGCACAATGATGGGCTGCTGCTGGGGTGCCACCTGCGGTGGTTGCCTCAGTGTGGCCACATTGGAGGAGTTGGCCGAGTACATGGATATGACATCCGGCTGGGATCTCTGGTAGTTCATGTTCATTAACAGATGCGACGACTGTTGTTGCTGCTGCTGATGCTGCTGCTGGCGCATATATTGCTTCTCTCTGAGTGTCGGTGTGGGTCGCTTCTTCAGGGCACTCTTCACCAGCGGCGGCTGCTGCTGCGCCTGCTGCTGGGCCACGCCTATCACCAGCATATCGCCGCCGCCCGCATTTACCGACGACGAGGACGATGGCTGATAGTTATCATATTCCGAACTGCGATTTGATAATGTTTCCGATTGTCGATTGTTGTTATTGTTGTTGTTGTTCTGGTTGCTGTTGGTCATTTGACTTTCCCTGCTTTCCCGGCTCGTCGTGCTTTGTTTCCTTCGCAAAATGGAATTGTTCTCGCGGGCCAAAGCCTGAAATTGCTGCTCATGTTTATATTGTTGGGCCAACTGGGCAAAGAACTCGTTGATGCTCATCTGCTCGTAGTTGCCATTGATAATGGCCGTCTCCTGTTTCTGGATTTGCTGATAAAGCCAGCTTTTTTCGCTGAGACGCTGCTCCAGAGCCAGCTTTCTGGCCTCCAAATTTTCTCGCCTAGTCTTGGGATCATCATCGTTGTTGTTGTTGTTATTGTTGTTGTTGTTGCTTCTACTGTTGCTGCTGCTGCTATGGTTATTGTTAACATTATTTGTGTTGTTGTTGTTGCTTGTGGTTGCCGCCTGTTCCTCATCTTTAAGACTGGCCATTTTTCTGCTCTTGAGGGGCGCTTTCAATTGCATCGCCAGAGGTTGCTTTGGGTACTTCGTTGGCTTCGTTCGTTCGTTCGGTGGTGTTGTGGTGGTGCGGATATGAAATTTTACAGGGTGGAGGGGAGATCCTAGAAAAGACAAGCAGTCTTTGATCAGAGTATGCCTCTTGGAATCGGGTTTTTTAAAGTATTTAGTTAGGTTTCTTTATTGTAAAACTGTTTTTGGGGAATTTCCTGAGCTCTGTTTACAAGTTTTTACTTTGCCATTTAATTTGTTTAAGATAATCTCTATTTTATCTATCTTTTCTCATAGTTTTTTAGTGTGTTTACGAAAAATATATATAAATTTACTTTTAAAACATTTAAAATAAATAAAAAAGTGATGGTTTTAACACACAAATACAATATGAAATTAATGATGTTAAAGTTTATATTAATTTTCTTGCAATTTTCTATAAATTTATTATAGTTTTGTAACTTTAAACATTATATAGTGATTTTAAACAGATTCAATGATTTTTGAGATTTAACAGAGCTAGAAAATTCCCTTGCTTTTAATTTGTTGCTTTTTTTTAGTCCCAAGTTAGCGTTTTGTATTAGAGACGTGCACTAATTAATTAGGATTTGATGTTGGTATGCATGTACAGACTTAGTTTTTGTTTTGTTTTTTATCTTCGGCATCCATTATATCACGCACCACAACCACCGTACACCTTGAAGCGAAATCCCGTCTCCGAAAAATGGCCAGAAGAACATTAACCCAAACATAGAGTATGGATGGCGGTGTTTTTTATGTGTGTTGTACAGTCCGATGACTTAATATATCGAAGGCTCTGGATTAAGCGCCCCTACAGTGGATGCTCGCTGAAAGGAACCAAACTGGTTTCCTGAAGGCCTTTCCACTGCCGGGGGTTGGTTTTCTTGGTTTCTAATTAAAAAGAGGAAGCTCCTCCACACGCACACACAAACCAAAAACTACACTTATGACTAATAAATGACGGATTATTCATTATTAAAAAAAGATCGATTAAAAATATGGCCCAAGACACACACAAAAACACACGCAAAACAATAAAAACAGGTCAAGAACGAGAACATGAACGGAAAACGGTAAGACAAAAACAACTTTTAACTCACCTAGAGGCGCCTTTGTTGTTGTTGGATGTGCGTAGCAGATGCTGCTGCCGTTGCTGTTTTCTTATTGTTCTCGTGGATTTTGTCGTCGTAAAAACAAACAAAATGCCGTTAGATTGGCCACTGCACCTGTGAATGAGTTACGGTCTTGCAATAAACAATTCGGCAAGTTGGCCTTAGTCTTACCTTCTCAGGTGAGAGAGTGCACCTACACGCCTTTTATCGCTCAAAAATGCGGTCGCATAGCGTCGCTGTTGTTGCAACGCCGCCGTCGCAGCCGCGTCCTCTCCCAAAAAAACAAAACTGGAACACTGCTATCCACATAAAACGCTTGGCGTTTAATTTGAGCGTTGCGCGTTTGAGCAATTAGTGAGTGCAGCACTTGAGCTTGGCTTAACTAAATGGAAAATTTGAGCAAATTAAGGCAAAAACACGCGAGAAAAACAGAAATGCTACATAATTAAAAGTGATAATATTAATATATCGATATTTTTTCTAAGGATGATATATTTATGTCACGAATTTTTGTTTGCCCAAATATCGAAATAGCGATATTTTTATATATTTGGCAACGCTGGTCGCTCACGACAGCAAAGTCTGGCAGCGCTGGACGCTCACGACAGAAAAGTCTGGCAACGCAGCTAAAAAACAGAAAAGTGCGAACCAAAACTTTAAAAAAAGATGAGCGTATGAGCCGGTAGCCAGGAGAAAGCCAACGAAACATGCCAGAGATCCCAAAACGGAATAAGTCTGGATCTCAGGTAGGGAGGGTGCGTCAAAGGGGTTATTAACATCCACACCCCAAGTCCACGTCCAAGCGATCGAAGTTCATGTTAGTTTTTTTTTGTATTTCAGTTGTAATTATTCCTTGTTTGATGTATTTCGCGGGTATTTCGTGTGTTATTGTTTTGTGGATTCAAAAAGATCAGCTGGAAATTTATGGTGCGACCTGTGGGCATCTGGGGAGAAATCCGCCCTGAGGTGACGGTGACTGGCTAGCCGGCCTTGCCCCCCATCAAAAAAGCAGGCAGTAACAACTTTTATCCTATTTCCTTAATATGTTTAAAGCTGATAGCTCTGATCGGTAAGCGAAAACTAATTTATTTATTTATATAAAGCTAACAATTAATTAAAAAGCTTCTCACCCCAATTCAGTCTGGCAACTTTTCAGCATTTTAAACTGAAAACCAGGCGACCACACTATATTCTTCGCCCAATTGCATCCACTGAAAGGTATTTCATCAATTTGGCCGGTTTTATTACATAAATTCGCTTTTTGCCGGTAATACAATCACTTCGCCTGTATGTCCTTGCAGTTGCTGAAAGCGCTACCCCACCTGCGCAGCGCCACCTTAGCCGTGAGATCTCAGATAGCGAGAACAACGTGGAGCAGAGAGCACATTGCCACGAAAGTGTTTTTCAGCACCGCCGCTGCACCGCCGTCTGCGTCACCGTCACCCACTCAGCCACCCAGTTGGGGCGCCAAGAAGCAAAAGAGAAAGGTTAACCTACGATCCGCAGCTGCCGAGTTCATTATGTCCAATCCGGAGATCGAGGCACAGTTGGCTCCGTTGCGGGAGCGCGTGCAGGAGCAGGGGAATTTGGTGAGGGAACTCAAGGCCCAGGGAGCTGCCGAGCTGGATGTGAAGAAGGCCGTGGCCGAGCTGAAGGCCCGCAAGAAGGTGCTGGAGGAGAAGGAGCTGGCGCTGACGCCCAGCGTGGTCAGCTTCGATCGTGCAAAAATGGAGGATCTGCTGAAGCGGCGCTTCTTCTACGACCAGAGCTTCGCCATTTATGGCGGCATTACCGGCCAGTACGACTTCGGACCCATGGGCTGTGCCTTAAAGTCCAACATCCTGGCCCTGTGGCGTCAGTATTTCGCCCTCGAGGAGCAAATGCTTGAGGTGGATTGCTCGATTCTCACGCCGGAACCGGTCTTGAAGGCCTCCGGTCATGTGGAACGATTCGCTGACCTGATGGTCAAGGATGTGAAGACCGGCGAGTGCTTCCGCTTGGACCATCTCATCAAGCAGGCTCTGGAGAAGCTGTCCAAGGCCAAGGAGGCGACGCCGGCGCTGCAGGCCGAGTGCGAGGACATCATCATCAAGCTGGACGGCCTGAACAAGCAGGAGCTGGCCGATGTCCTGGCCAAGTACAACATCAAGTCGCCCCTGACCGGCAACGACTTGACCGAACCCATCGAGTTCAATCTGATGTTCGCCACCCAAATTGGACCCACGGGCCTGGTCAAGGGATTCCTCCGCCCTGAGACGGCGCAGGGCATCTTTGTGAACTTCAAGCGATTGCTGGAATTCAATCAGGGCAAGCTGCCCTTCGCCGTCGCCCAGATAGGCAACTCCTTCCGCAACGAAATCTCGCCCAGGTCGGGCCTTATACGTGTGCGTGAGTTCACCATGGCGGAGATTGAGCACTTCTGCGATCCCGTGCACAAGGATCACCCCAAGTTTGGTAATGTCAAAGCGGAAAAGATGACCCTCTACTCCGCGTGCAATCAGATGGATGGCAAGTCCGCTGCCCAGGTGGAAATTGGAGTCGCGGTTGCCTCTAAGCTGGTGGCTAACGAAACCCTTGGATACTACATGGCGCGCATCCAGCAGTTCCTCCTGGCCATTGGCATTAAGCCGGAATGCTTGCGCTTCCGCCAGCACATGTCCAACGAGATGGCTCACTACGCCTGCGATTGCTGGGATGCCGAGATTCTCACCTCCTACGGCTGGGTGGAGTGCGTTGGCTGCGCCGATCGCAGTGCCTACGATCTGGGACAGCACACGGCGGCCACCGGTGTCCGCTTGGTGGCGGAGAAGCGTCTGCCGGCACCCAAGACCGTGGAGGTCAGCGAGATTGTGCCCAACAAGCAGGCCTTGGGCAAGACCTTCAAGAAGGATGCCAAGAGCATTACGGATGCCCTGGCCAAGCTCTCGCTCGAGGAGATCACCAAGGTGGAACAGCAGCTGGCCGGCGATGGGCAGTACAAGTTGACGCTGGCCGATGGCCAGAGCCGCGAGCTGGGCAAGGACACCATCAGCGTGAAGCACTCGTCGAAGACCGTCCATGTGGAGGAGTTCATTCCGAGCGTGGTCGAGCCCTCGTTCGGCATTGGACGGATCATGTATGCCCTGCTGGAGCACAGTTTCCAGTGTCGCGACGGCGACGAGCAGCGCTGCTACTTCACCTTGCCCTCCCTGGTGGCGCCCATCAAGTGCTCCATCCTGCCGTTGTCGAACAACACGGACTTCCAGCCCTACACGCAGAAGCTATCGTCGGCACTGACCAAGGCGGAGCTCTCGCACAAGGTGGACGACTCCAGCGGCTCCATTGGCCGGAGATACGCCCGAACAGACGAGATTGCTATTCCCTACGGCATCACCGTGGACTTTGATACCTTGAAGGAGCCGCACACGGTGACGCTGAGGGATCGGAATACCATGAAGCAGGTGCGCGTCGGTCTGGAGGAGGTGGTGGGTGTGGTCAAGGACCTTTCCACGGCGAGAACCACCTGGGAGAAGGTGACGGAGCAGTACCCGCTGTTCGAGCAGCAGGAGGCCAGCAGCAAGTAACCCGATGGCTGATGAGCAACGAAATTCTCACGCTTGACACACGCATTTTCTATATTATTTCTTTTTTATACCTTTATGCCGAAAAGTTGAATAAAACATGCAATATTTAATGCTTCGCACGAGAAAAGTGTTTAGATTAAATTATTCTTTTAGGGAGTGGCTACGTAATATTATTTTGAGTCGAATACATTTATAAACATAAAATATTATACAGTTAACATGCTTGATTAATACTTTCCGAAATCGTGTTAGAAATTATTTTTAAAGTTTCGTTAGAGAAAATAGAGTTATACCCGGTCACACTTAATCGGCCCTCTTACCATGGAGCTGCCAGACTGGGCACACTGATGGACATGATGCCAATTTGGCCTTTTTCCGGACAGATCTGTTTTTAGCTGCTTCATCCGGAAGAAATGTCACGCATCCCCTATCCGGAAATCAGTCGTATTTTTAATTTTTAAGTCCGCACAAATTTTAGACTAAATTCATATTATTTTATCGTTTCATATTATCATTTCAAATAGATTTTTTATGAAATCGTAATTTCGAAACACTAGTGCAAATTTACTTGTATACAAATTCCAAAGAATGCCAAAATAAAACCATTTAACGGAACTTAGCAAAACGCATTTTGGTGCAAAATCTTTAAAGTTGCACAGAACCAAGTGCACAAGTTTTATAGAAAATGTAGTGGCTGTACACAGGGTCGCAGTGGCCCGTCCATCAAGAAAAAAAGATTGCTGATTTAGAAGTTGTTGATGAGACATTATAGCAACTTTAGACTGAATAAAACTGAAAAATATATTTGTCCTTTTTTAGTCCCTTTTTTTTAATTTTTTTTGCCCTTTTCCGTTTTTTTTTTTTGTTTAAATCTGTCTTGTTGTAAACATACATATATTGGCATCACTGATACACGTGGTATTGGTTATGCATATGTACAAAAAATAATAGGCGCAATTGCCACTCGGCTTGGCTGCTATAAGTGTATATAATTATATATATATATAGTGTGTATGTGCATAGTGGTGTCGACTCCGCGAGACGGTAATCCGCTAGACAGTAATCCGCGTTCCGAAATCCCACGAAGATGAAATATATCCTGGTAACTGGCGGCGTCATTAGCGGCGTGGGCAAGGGCGTGATAGCTTCCTCGTTCGGAACGCTGCTAAAGTCCTGTGGCCTCGATGTCACTTCGATTAAAATAGATCCTTATATTAACATTGATGCTGGAACCTTTTCGCCGTATGAGCATGGTGAGTTCCTAAATTATTGGCTTAATAATATACGCGGGTATATACAGTGGCGAACCTAATTATTGGCCACAGTTGGCGAGCACATTTCGCGCGTCGGCACAGTTGTCCGACTTTGGGAGTGTTTTTCTCCACGAAGAATGGAGATATTTAAATGAAACTAAATTTAGTTTTATATACTGATCAATTTTTAAATACATTAACCTAATTTTATTTTTGTATATCATTCCATTAAATTAGCAAAATTAAAAATATAAAAAGACAAACATTTTCCCTCAACAAAATTATTGGCACATTTGGTTAATAATGAAATGTTCTCTTAAAATTTTATAGATCTTGCCACTCTTTCTCTTTTTGGAAATGTTGGTAAATTTTTAAGCTAAAAACTTCGTAGACCTTTTTTTATGAAAAATAGTAGCTAGTTTTACCAAAATCGCCTGAAAACAAAAGAAATCCATCGAATCTCAGTGGAAAATAATTGTATATTTGTATAATCAGGGAAAATCGTTTACTATGATTGGGGAAATTATTTATAGAAGCCATTTTATGATTCTGAGCATTTCCCAGCTCTTTAAGGAAGCTTACTAGTGCAGAGCTCTAAAATTAAGTTGGTGTAGTCAGAAATTGATTAATATATAGAAATAAATATACGCGAAATGTGCTCGTGGCAAAGCAGGAAAATCTGTCTGTATTTTTATTTTGTTGGCAAATTTTCAATATTGCGCGGTTGTGTTAGTGCAAATATAATATGTGCATTAATGCTACAATTGTAGCTGTTGTTGACAAAGGTCACGCGGCCTGTTATAAGAGAATACCCTTGCAGTAAGGTTTTAAAATTTTGTATATTTAAGGATTGCGGTTAGTCGAAT
>JAEIHY010017496.1:0-33318 GCA_018904565.1 Drosophila tsacasi | reverse complement strand
ACTTAAAATTTTGGATTTCGGTGTTTTTATTTTTGTCGTATGGGAGGAACCACTGTGCATCGGTAAGACTCAAGAAGGGAAGTCCAGCGCTCCGCGACGCGTGCTTGAAATATGAATTGGGTGCTCCAACGTGGCACCACCACGGCCATCCTTTTGTGGCGTCGATGCAGTGAAGCGGGCTGTGCCGCCACTTGCAGCTTCCAGCTACCAACTACCAACTACCAGCTACCAGAGGCTCCAGTGGACTCCAAGCTGCGGAAGTGTTGTGTTGCCATTGACCCGTTAACGACTCGCATTCTTCTCGAATCTCTTTGGCCAGGCCGCGGGATGCGCAGATTAATTTTCGTTTGCCGTTTGCCGCGCTCGTAATATATTAATAAATTAAATTGCATATTTCGCTTTATACGGCATACCGCTTTGGCCGAACTGACGCGGCCTTTTGTCTATATGGCATTTAATGAGTTATGTGCCGAAAAAGTGAAATTTTAATATAAATAATTATCGCTTGCTCTTCTCTTTGATAAACACGGCGCCCAGGTCGCGTTCTTTGGCGTTGCCACGCATAAACACATTTAAAGCATGCATTTTCAATAAATTTGCATAAATTCGCGCGACGTCTCCCTGATTTATAGCAAGGTATTTTCGCTTGTTAAAGCATTGTGTGTTTTAAATCGAGTAATTAATTAATTTTGCGGCATTTTTACTGTGCCGCTAATGGATAAATAAAAGAGTGTCTCCTTCTTTATGCCAAATTGCAAATTAATTAAAACGCATTCATTTAATATTGAACGAGGGATTGAACTTCGCTGATTAGGAGTCGCTGATGTGTATAATCATAAAAAAGATTCGCAATGAATATGGAATATTCTGTGTTTATTCCAGAGAAGCTGAAGCGAGATTTCACATATACGTGAAATTTAACCTGAGGAATATAGGGGAAACAAGGCAGGTTCAGAAAAATAAGAAATATAATTATACTGTTGAGAGGCACACAAATGATCGTATGAGATCGTATTCGATTCAATATTCCAAAGCACCTTTGACAAGCCCCCATCCGGAGACCGAGCGACAGCAAAAGCTTGGTTATAGCATTAAACATAAACGGGAACATATATGTACATATATGTATTATAGAAGGGCCACTCGGTGGTGCCGAGGCAGAACATGTCTCGTGCTTGAGTTTAATCGCAATCATGAATTGCACTTTCAATTGCGTCATCCATTAATTCGAAGCTCTTATCAAGCGTCTTTCGAGCGGCGATCATAACTAATAAATAAAATAAAAATAAAATATGGATTTGTTACAATTAATAATAGTATTGAGCTGAGTGTCACCCACCATACACTGGCAGATATTTAGAAGCCTTTACATTACACTGTCAAGAAAGAAATTAAATAAATGTTACATCCGGTCTCAAATTTGAAGCATTTTGTATTTTTTAAAAGTGTATTTAAATGAATCTCAAAGAGAGTTAATATTAGATTTAGAAATCAATTGAGATAATATTATAGAGTTTACGGAGTATTGCTTTGAGATAGATGGAACAAGACGTTGTGTTTAAAAAAAATCAAAGACAACAGCACGAATGTTAAAAAATGTTACATTAAAAGCTTATTTATTAAACTGAAACAAGGAAATTAATAAAGGTCCATCGCTTATCATTTAAAAAACATTAAAATCACCAAGAGATTGTTATTTTCAGAGTTCCCACCGATTCCTTCAAGTGTGCTTATCTAACCTCGTCACACCAAACGAAAAGACGTATTTAAAACGCTGATAAGCTAACCAAGCGAAAAAAGAGCCGAGCTGCAAGAAGCTCGCTCCTGTGTGGGTAATTATTTCGTATAGCAGGGAGAGTGAAAATGCGAATACGGAATCTACATAAAATCGAAACCGCGTGAAACAAGTTTTTAGTTGTATTTAAGCAAGCGGCAGTCGCGCAACAATCGCTCGAATTATACCAAAATTCGTTCTCCGTCGCGTTGAGTTGATTAAAATAGAAGCGTTTCCTTCTCGTCGGACATGTTTGCATCTATGCGGCCAATAAAGCTTCAAATTAAAATCAAAGAACGCCATCGCGCCCCAGGCGGCTTATGAAAGCAACTTAGAGAAGCTTCAAGCTGCCTAGAACTGTGTGCAAAATTAAAATATCCAGATAATAAATCCTACAAAATGTCAGCCAGTCTGTGGACAATCTTTCTAATTCTGGCCAGTGCCGACTACGTTTACAGTGCTCCATTCACAATAAATCTGAACCGTACTTGTCCCTACCACAACAGTTGCAATCCGGCGGTCAACCAGCAACACATCGAGCGGCTGATGAGCTACGTGGACAGCGAGAGGCAGCCCTGCGACGACTTCTACGCCTATGCCTGCGGAAAGTGGCGGGAAAGGCACGGCAGCGATGCCACGGCCACAACCATAAGCGAAGCCCAGATCAACGACCACTACGAGGAGCTATTCATAGAGCTGCGGCACAATTCCAGCTATTTCGAATTCCCCATGTACAGGAAGCTGGCAGCCCACTTTCAGGACTGCCTCGATCTGGGCAAGCCCAACCTGGCCCGTTACCTGGAGCTCCTGGACCAGAAGCTGCAGACGTCCCTGAGGATCACGCACTGGTCGGAGCTGCTGGCTGTCCTGGGCCGGTACGGCTACCACGGCCACTTTGTGCTGCTGGAGGTGCGATGGCACAACGCCAGCCACCACATGCTCTTCCTGCTGCCGCACAACCCCCACCTGAGCCTGAATCTCACCCCCGAAATTTACGACGCCCTGAGTCGCCACGGCCTAGCCGACGGACCTTGGCCCCCCTACGAAGAGCTCCGGGAGCAGTTCAGACTCTTGGAGCACAACTTAACAAGCCTGGAGAGGTCCAAAATACCCGACGACAGCTTTACAAACCGCAGCCTGAAGGAGATTCGGGCGGAAGTGCCAGGGGTGGATTGGGACCAGATCTTAAGACAGCAACTAAACAGGTCCGTGGGAGGCAATCAAGCCTTCCAAGTGGACGACCTGGCGGCCATCAAGAGTCTGGTGGAGTATCTCAACCAAGCCGACAATCTGCTGCTCAACCGCTACAGCCTGGCGAGGTTCCTCAGCCATCTCGTGGGCCTGCCGCACAACCCACTGGCCGACTGGAGCCCGGATAGTAAGTCGTTGTCCCTCCGGTGCATCCGCCACATGCGCCGCTCCCTCTACCTGCCGATGAACTACGTCTACGAGCACAGATTCTACGCCCACCGCCGGAGGGCCGATGAGCTCGTCATTCACCGAGTGTTCGAGCAACTGCGAGGTCAGCTGGAGCTGAACTTGGACAACAATCCATTCAATCTCAGCCAGGATCTGGTGTCGTCGCTAAAGGACAAAGTCCACCTCATGCGCATCAACGTGGGCAATTTGCCGCCCAATGTGTCCGACCAGTTCTATTGGGAGGTCGATCGCAGGTGGGTCATGGGCTACGACTTCTACGAGAACCATCTGAACAGCCTCCTTTACTACTACTCGGTGGTCTCCGATTTGGAGGGCACCACGAACCAGACGGAGCGCGAGATCTGGTACAGCTTTAACATGCACCAGCCAGAGTTTCCCGACAACATAGACGCCACGCCGTACTTCTACTGCCTGGGCGACATTATTTTCGTGCCGTACTCCTACGTCCGGCTGCCCTTCTTCCACGCCGACTTCTGGCCTTCGCTGCTCTACGGTGACCTGGCCAACACCCTGGGCCACGAGATGATGCACGCCCTCGACACGGACCTGGTCGACTACGATGCGTGGGGTCACATGAGCAACTTTAGCGACCAGCTCGGTCTGGTGCCGAGCTACACGGACGCCGTTAGATGCCTCAATGACAGCGCCGTGATGCTGAACGAGCGTACCTCGGACGTCAGTGGATCCCGGCTGGCGCTGGACACCTACGGAGGCGACTGGATGGACAATTCGGCCGACGGCCGCCTCTACTTCCTGCAGTTCGCGCACTTCTTCTGCGGCGATGAGGGCGACATATACCACGACACGGGCAGCCAGCGCCTCAACTACGCGCTCAGCCAGGTGCCGAAGTTCGCCGAGGTGTTCGGGTGCCAGAGCGGAACGGGGATGAATTCCGCGGATCAGTGCCGCTTCTGGTAGCGCAGCGAGCCCATCTCTTAGTTGGTGTATAGCTTTAATTAGGAACCCCCAAGTATTGTGAATAAATTTCCATGTTTAGAAACTGAGACGCTTCCCTTCTGCTTTCGTATGCGGCGGACCGGCTCCCAGTCAGTGCCGACAAGGCAGACAAGTTAATTTTCAATTACGTGCCCTACGTGAGCGACCGAAAAATCGGCGCGGAGTGCGGACCACAAGATGCTCCTGCCCGGTGGGACTCTAGCCCGGCCGAGACGACGTGCCAAACTGCAGGCAGCAGCAAAACCTTTCAGCCGTCCTGCATCGACACACAAAATTTGCCAGCTTCCGTGGCACAGCAAGAGTGGAGCACAGGCACAGGGATACACGTTTGCGTGTCGCTGTTTGCCCACGGTGCGTATTTCCCAGCATGTTTTTATTTATTTGCTAATTAGTACGCATCCTGCCGCACCGCAGCTGTGTGTGTGTGGCCGATGTCAAAACAGAAAGAGAAACAGAACCCGCACACAGAGCACAGCGTTCGAATCCGAGTCAAGTCGGGCGCCGCCAAGTAGGCAACTTGTTGAAGGTCGTTGCGCGTATTACTCATACGCCGCATGGGCGAAGTGGAGTGCTGGGAGGTGTGTGGCAGGCGCCCGGGCTTTCGCCTGGCAACCGCATTAATAGAACGTTAACAACCTGCCGGGAACACTGCACGTGAGCCGCGTAACAAGCAGGGGTCAAATCCAAGTCGTGGGCCGTCTCTGATGAATGGATGTCTGTCAGTCCGTCTTTGCCTCGCGACAGTCGTAGAATTAAAGCGATTCGCTGATGAAGAACAATTGTTGTATTCGGAGGGACATAAAGCACGGGCGATGAATTAAACATAGATGGTGATTTTGTATAGGTCAACGCATGATAGTGATCCAGCAACAAGCGGAGCAGTCCAAGCTTTTATTTTATAGCCTACATAATATAATGGTAAAGTTTCTTTCTTGCTATTAGTAAAACATAGTGAAATCCAAACTAAAAGTAATATTAGAAAAAAATCATTAAATAAACAGCAATGGAACTTTTAAAGCTGTATTCAATTTTTTTTCATACATATAAACTTGTATAAGTCTAAACTTAAAATTAGCCTCTATCCAATCACATTATTGACCACGGCCTGCACAACTACACAGCCTGAGGTCTGAATTAATGAGCTGGAGCGGCATAGTGCTGAGTCCAATGTTTTCAGATTTTACGGCGACCGGGAAGCGAGACGCGAGACGCATGTCGGAACATATATCACCTTATCAGCACGGGCTTTCATTCATTCATGTAAGTCAAATCGACTGGGGAATTCATACATACAGCTCGATGGGCTTGCCTTATAATTAGGTTTAAAAAAAACCGCTTCGCCGGCAGAAAGCGCGGGTTCGAGTGACGCAATCCAGCTGGGAAATTGCGCATAGTGTGAATCGGAAGCCGCCGCCGCAACACATAGTCAGTTTCGATCCGTACTGTAACATGCTCGCATTATAGGTCCGGGGCTTTGCTGGGACTTGGGGTCCGGCGTCACGTGCTCCGTGGTTGCTGGCCGGACTCCGTCGAGGGAAACACGTGTTGCTCGCTGGGGGTACGAGGGCAACGACTGGCCGGCTCCGCATTGATTGATAGCTCGCCGGGAATGGGACATTGACGGACTGACGGCGCGGCGGCTGATGAAATCACGGTTCCACGGGACGTCACTTAAACCCGAGCGTGGGCTTGTAATTGGAATAAGCAAATTTCCCTGTGATATATTAGTGCCAAGAGCGGGAAGAAACCTCTTGTGTGCGGCGCTATGGCCCAACTCAGCGATTAATTAGTTCAATTTCAATTGTTGTTGCGACAATCTTCATGATAACCTGCACCACCCTAATTAACCCACACAGGAAGGGAAGCCGCTCGCAGCTCATCCCCCACCCGCACGGCTTCCCAAAACAAATGCGCAAAATGCCAGGTTCGGCGCCATCAACACAGCATCCAGAAGCCAGAAATCTGCGGCTAGTCCTCGGGCTCCCGTGTCAGCGACAGAGCTCGGTGGCTGCTACATATTCGACGCTCACCCCAGAGTCTGTCCGTTTGTCCATCGGCCTGCCGCCGTGTCTAGTTAGCCCACAAAGCCAAGCCGCGTGTGTTTATTATATAACAGTCTCCCGGTCCCCCGAACCACCCCGCAGAGCCGATGGCATGTCGCGACATTTCAGCTGTGAGAAGCGACCACAATGTTTCTAAATGTTTTTCGCCGGTTTTTCGGAGATTGGTTTGTCTATTATTTTTTGTCTGCTTGTTTGAGTAACTACATATGCACATACATATGTACGAATGTGCCATTTGTCCAGCCGATTTCTGTTTGCCGTTGTTAGCATCATTGTTGTGCCTTTTATAATAGCCAGAGATGTACACAGACAAATGTAAAAAACACGTGCTGGATTTCACACGAAGAGCGAACTTTGGGAAACAGAGCAATAAATCATTTCATATACGCTCAACTTTTTCAGTGTGCATACAATTATTAAAGCAAATAAAGTCCACAAATCCGAAATTGTGAAATTCTAATCTTTTTAATTTTCGGGGAACTGTTAATACAGTGCAGGAAAAGTTAACTATCCACTATTTTATTAATATTTTCATATTATTTTAGCCAGGTTTTTTAAAAATTCTTATGAAGGCGAATTATTTAAAAGGAATGTTACTTCCAGTCACATAAATATTGCAAACTTGAAATTAAAATAGATTCACTTAGAGTATTGGTTATATAAATGGAAATATAAATGCAATAATATACAATATAATTTTTAATCAAATGGATTCTTATATTTTATATACAATAAATTAAGTAAGCTTTTTATAATTAAACTTGTATATATTGTAAGTTCTAAATTTATTCCTTGGGTTTTAATACAAAACCGTCTGTTTTACTATTTTTTATTTAATTACATTTTTACCAGTGTCTGCACCCTTAGAGAGATTTAGCTGGCATATTTTGTATAGGAACTTCTGGGAACCGAATGGAGAAGTCTTAAATGCAGAAGAAGTATTAAATTCGAATCGAAAAATGTAAACAGTAGACATTGATGAAATGAATGAATACATGCTGAGCAAGCACAATAGCCTGTATCAAACTATACCAAATTAATGCTTAGTCATTAGTACAAGCCAACTAATATAATACTAATTGTGTTCCAGAATTCTCTGCGCTTCAGTAGTCAAGTCAATCTAGCAACGAGGCTATATTTCGGTTAAATGCTAATAATATTTTGACCTACAAACCCTTTCGAACCCGATAATAAGTCAGACATGAATGGAGCGCAGTTCAAATCGAAACAAATAAATTCGGAACTGGAATAACTTTAAGCCGTTGTCCCAGGGGGAAAAGTGGCAAATGGCAGCCGACAAACAAATAAAACCCAAACATGCAGACAAATATTGCAGCTCTCAATAGTATGCAATCATTTATTGAAATTTTCAGCAGTCAAGCGGCGATTTGTGTTTGCCAATGAATCCTTGTGCGCACACAGTCCGGGCCGGGCATATGTGATGGCCACTCTCAGATATGCTGCAATTAACTAACACACAAACGTTGGCCAAAACAAATTTCGGGCGGAGGACGTAGGCTGCGGCATGCATGACATTGACGAGTCATAAACGGGGCTTGTATGTTTTGGTCAGTTGATTAATATGCGAGCTGTAATCATGACTCAAAGTGTGGGATTGTCGGGCCTGGGCCCGAGCCTGTGTGCATCGATTGCCGGGTATGAGCAAACACCAATGACACAAATCCCGAGATGCGTAACGAGAATTTCAATTTCGAAGTGTTCCTGCGACCGGCTCAAGTCACAGCATTTTTAAATGAAGCCCAAAAGGCCGCAGTGACATCCGCTGCTTGCGCTCGGCTCGTTTGCATATTAAGTGTGGACCGAAGCAGCGAGCCCCGATTTTAATTAGTTTTAACCCGCGCCAAAAATGAGCCAAGCTGACAGCCGTGACCAGAATCACGCAGGCCGAGAGGCTTTCGTCTTCGCCTAGCCTACTTTAAGCCCGGTTTAAAGTTGGCGGCGCTATTACCGGCCGGGGACTGTCTAACAATAGGAACAAATATGAGTGGGAAAGAAAAACATGTCCCAATACTAGGAAGCACATAAATACACCCAGCCGAGGCATAAATACGAGCATATCGGCGATGGCCGCTCTTATGTTGGCAAACATATGAAATGGCAACGTCGTCAGCGTTGATTATTATCAAACAGACAGCGAAGAAAGACGAAAGACAGTTGTCGACAGCATCAACAACAAGACTCGTTAAGTTCCGGAGTCAAAGCCAAACAGAGCGAAGGGACACGACCAGGACAACACCCTATTCCAATACTGCAATAAGTACACACTAAGTTCTTTGCCATTGTTTAGGTTTCACAACCTTCAGTTAATAATGCATTGGCAGATAACCTAGGAAAAAAGAATTTCATGATTAATTCAAATCTATTTTGCAACAAAATATAAGAAATCTAAGGAAGTAGCTCCTACATTCCTCACAAAGCCGCTTCCAACTCTGTGTTTCATTGAAATATGCCCGACCGGAAGCAGGGCATAACCAGACACCCAACGGTCGTAGGGCACTTGGACTGGCTCGTAAAGTCAAACGATGTGAAGATTCTGCACAAACACCCCATCTCGCCCATCACCCCTCCACAGGCACATATGTGCGACCTGTCAGTTACACGGACAGAGAGCCGTTCGTTCCTCGGGAACGAACCCCTGCGGCCGCCGGGCTATCTTGCACCGTTTTATCGGCAAAGCTCCCCTCACTGCGGCTTTTATTTGTCAAACAAAGTATTTTTATTGGCTTTTTTAGGGAGCTCTACCCCTCGGTATCCGAAGTCAGCTGACGGCCTGGCCTGACAGAAGCTCGAATGGCCAGGAGCAGCGACAGTGGCGGGAAGCGGAGGCGGCGCGTGCTCCTTGTCTGCTAAATACTCGACACTTGGTATGTGATTGAAATAATGCCTGGCGATAATCCGTGCCTTATTAAATGGTCCCGGCAACACATTGGCAGTCACCACTGGATTTGGGTCTGGCAGGTGACTAAACTCGTATGCCTACATATATGGACCCGTCCCAAATTAAAATCTGTTGCTGTGACATTTGACAGCCATTCGCCCTTCGATATATCACCTCTGCTTATCAATAACTCATCTGAAAATGAATTGCCCAAAGTGTCCATCTAGTGGACCTAGTACCTATAAAACTTTAATGAAAAGCACCTTTTCAACGCGAGCCGGCGACCTTTATGTATCTCAAACAAACTGTTAACGCTGACAAAGTGTTATTAACAGCGTTTAACTTGTGGCTTGAATATAAAATAAGATTAGCGGGCTTCTTGGGGGCGGCAACAACTTTTTGCATTATGGCCAGGAATTAGCAAATACGAAGATAACAAAACCGAGGTGCAGAGCTTACATCAGAAAGCCAAGACTTTTATACCCTTAATTAAATAAATAAATTTGTGAGGATTTAAATTTAAGGAAAATTATATAATATATGGAATATATCCCATAATTTATCCCATATATTATATAAGTAATTATATAAAATATAGCAAACTGTGAAGAAGTCACACAATGATATTCCTTAAGATAGGTAAGGAATTTATTGGACTTATCCAATATCCTATTAAGCTTTCGCTGTGAACGCACAAGAAGAGACGATTGCGAAAGTTTCAAGTTGACAGCTTTAAAACTCCGCCATTTTGCCCCATAGAATCAGGTGGACTTCAGTGACTTCTCACAAAAACACTGGAACTTTGTGAAAGGGCATAAAAAGGAACACCGATGCGGGGAAAAAATTAAATGCAAACAACGAAATTGGGTGGCAGGCTGCTCAGATACGAAAATGCGTCAATAAACGG
Source organism: Drosophila tsacasi (assembly GCA_018904565.1). NCBI lineage: Eukaryota > Metazoa > Arthropoda > Insecta > Diptera > Drosophilidae > Drosophila > Drosophila tsacasi. The sequence goes on along the minus strand of JAEIHY010017496.1, from coordinate 23,278 downwards.
CAGATTCGATTAACTCGCGTTGGGGAAACGGGAGCGGGAGATTAGGACTCAATACGGCGGAATCCAATCAGTGCCCCAAATGGGCGCGGAAGGGAGTTGACATTGAAAATTAGGTAAATTACCGCATGGGGCGGTTGCCACACTGCTACACTTCCACATTTCCCCCCATGCCCGCCGATGTGCGCCCCTATCGCCATATATCTTGGCTGCATTTGTAACCAGTGCCTACACAACCGCGACACACCGCAAATTTCACTGAGGGAGGGTAACTTATGAGTTATGCGACCCTGCACGCAGAGCAAACATTAAAAATTCGATTATCTAAGGGGCGAGCATGTTGCCTGATTTAATGACTGATTGCTGCATATATGATATGAAACTTTTCTTTCTTTCTTTGATGGAAGCTAACCACAGAGTGAGCTTCGTCACCTAGTAGTCACAGGTCTAGGAGGGTCCATCAGAAGGTCAACATTTGAACCCAACCCCAGCGCCCATTTGTGTGCCCTGAACAACCAAGCACACACACTTTCATATCCGAAGCGCTGTCGGCGATAAAGTTAATTTGCTGATTACAAAGTAACCTCTTCGCAATAATTTATGAGACAAGGTGTATGCCGTTGTTGGACAGTCAGTTGTGCTAAGCGCGAATACCGTCTACCCTGTACTTGGGAGCTAATGAAAAGTGTAATCCAACAATATCCTTTTCAGTGCCTGGCTTTTATATATTATAAAAATTTGATTAAAATACCGATAAATGCATTAAAAATGTACAATTTAATAAAACAGCTCCTCGAAAAATATCTTAAATTAAATTTATTTAATGCAATAAATCCATTAAAATATAAAAAATAAAAAGAGAGAACAATAAATAGGAAATAATGTTAATGCATGTATAAAATAATATAAATAAAATATTCGTAAATTGTTGACAATTCTTAAAAATTTTAGAAAATAAATTTAGAAAATCGTCAAAGACAGGGTAAATATTTTCTCCTAATGGATATGGCTATATCGACTCGCTTTTTGGTACTGATAAAGAATATATGTATATTGTATATATATAGTAGTATTATATACTAGGGTCTGAACTTACTTCTTCACTTCATAACTCTCAGCACAGTTACCCTTTCTGGGAGGCCTGTACCAAGCGAGAGGTCAACAGTGAGCACCCAAGTACATATGTACATGTATATAGAAACGAGCTGTAGCAGATCTCTGTTTAGATTTTATCAGCCCATGGCAGAGCACACAAAAAGTCCAAGACCGCTTGAAAAATAAATTTCTTAAATAACTTAACTAGTTAAAAGGGTTTCCACTCTCCAATATACCTAAATATATTAAAACGACTTAACAAGTATCAAAGCGATTTAGCCAAGAATTTTAAATAAGTTTGATCTTATTTTAAATTTTTTTATTAAGAATACCCCTAACGTATAGCTCCATCACAAGACTGGTGACATGCAAATAAACTCAATATATTTTTTTGTAGGAACCATATATCATATCATACCTCTTGTTATTTACCTACCCCAGTTTTTTATAACCCGTTCCAACTAAATAAATAATCTAAAAATTAAATGCAGAGGCATCTTTGCAGGTGGTTTTAATCTCCGTTAGATTGTTTTATTCAAGCTTAACTTTTAAGTCTTTGTTAGAGTTTAGGCATTTAAAAACATTTATGCTTCAAGACGTACTAATATGAACCTGCAAATCAAGAAAGTGCCTTCTGTTTGCTTTAAAATGAATCCCAGCTGTGCTATTTCTTTGATACGTTTTCTTTTTACTCGATATCCCTCGCGTCCGGTACCTTCACCTGAACCTGACCATAACCCTAGACTGTGGAAGCAGTTGCCTTTCCTTTTTTTCCCGTTCAAGATAAAAACTCGCCACACTCGCAACAATGGCAGCAACAACAACTGCCACTAAACTGTTCAAAAATTCAAGCGCAAATATTTGTTTCTTGGTCTGTTTGTTTGCTTGTTTGTAAAACTAATGAAATTTTTGCCATATTCGCCAGGCGGCTTCCAACCCAAAGCTAAAAAACATAAAACTTGACCGCAAAAAAAAGTACAAAAAATTAACAAGAAGAACCCAAAAAAATTAACGCCACCTTGGAAGCCAGGCATCAGGAAGGGCAAGGAGAAGCGAAAGAAATATTAGACAAAGATGGCAGCGGCGGCTATGGGCCAGGGCTCGAAATCAGGAGGCAGAGTGAAAAATACAAAGCTAGCGGGCAAAGTCAGAGCGCGCCAGCCAGATTATTATGTCAAGTCACGTTTATGAGAGTAATTTCGACAAGACAACCCCAACCCCCCGCCTCTGCCGGGACCAGGACCATCTGCACGAAGCTCCGGAGTCCGGAGTCCGGACCGCGCCCCACATCCGGAGGACGCTTGTTAAACGCGGAACGCGACAGTGCAGCAGTTAAGACACCGCTCGCGGCCAGTCAATAAACCGTTAAAACCTCACTAGGAGCACAGCGGCAACGAAGATATATATTTTTGATGCCAGCACTGCAACTCTTCTTCAGTTTAAAGGAGGCCCGAAACCATATAGCTGGATTGTGGGGATTAAAATCTAGTTTTTAGTGGAATTCTTACAGAAAGTATTCGCTTGCAAAATCCAATTTAATTCTCTGATAAGACGATGCATTGTCGGGTAGATTCTTAATATTGGATTTCTAAGCTATGGCCAAATAAAAACCTTATAAAATGACTTTTGAATTGTAAGTAATATAAAGAAAATAAGCTCTTGTCTTTAAAAGCAACGAATATATTGATTATTTGTTGTTTAGAAACAATTTAGAATATTTCGTATTCCTGTTAGTCATGTTCCGTTTAAAATATATTATTGCAATGGTTAAAATATAATAAATTATGGCAATATGATAAAAAAAAATATTTCCCAAATTAGCTATTACGTTATTTTTTCGTTACAATTTCTTTAATAAGGCTGAATTAATACATACTGTTCGTTATTGAACACTTGAAAAAAGTACTTCAAGAAATGATTACATAAACGATTATGTATAATTTATTTTATCTGAATTATTTATTATACCACCGAGTACAGATTTGATAAGCAATGCTAATTAGTAAAGTTAGATAGCAATGTAACCTGTTAGAATTGGGCACACTGTCCAAGAAAAAATTGTTTCTATGTGGTGAAATGTAACTTAACAATGTCAATGAAAATTCTGCTAAAACTTAAACAAGTAAAAAATAAAGTAATATATATAATAGATAAATTTAAAGATTCTTAAGTTTTGGTATTTGTAATACTCAAAATGTTTTCCCCAATGACTAGTGTCTAAATAAACCATAAAAGCTTCGTAATAATGGTCAACTACCATCAGTTATCAAAGCGTCGCGATGCAATTAGTGTGGTTTTACATGGCCATATTGGCCCTTATGGATTTGGCCAATTCGAATGGCATTGATCTGGTAATATATGCGATGAGATCTAATGTAAAATGTAACAATTAAATAATCACAGATCTCGAGAAGTCCTACCGCAAGTCAAGATAATGTTAACAGGTAAGACTATTTGCGATATAAACAACAAACTAATACAAATACTGACAGGCAAAAACTGGATCTAGATGCGCTATACGAAGAAGCTCTGTCCAAAATCAACGACAACCCCGGCAGTCTGAGTATCTCCGATATCGTTCAGCAGATTATCGAAGTGAATGCAACACGGCTTGCCCAGACCCATCCCTTGCAGTGCCCCATGCAGCCCACATCTCACGGCATTTACACAGTTCAGGTGTCGGGACTGGATCCTTTTCAGGTGTCATGCGATGCCAAAATTGCCGGTCCTGGCTGGACTGTGATTGCCCGTCGCACCAGCAATAAATTGAATTTCTTTCTCAATTGGGAGGAGTACAAGAATGGATTTGGCGATCTCACAAAGGACTTCTTTATTGGATTAGATAAACTGCACGCCATAACCAAGTCACAGCCCCACGACTTGTACATACACCTGGAGGACTTTGAGGGGCAGACGCGCTATGCACATTACGATGACTTTTTCGTTGAAAGCGAAAACCGATTTTATGCAATGACCAAGTTGGGCAAATTTACTGGAGATGCCGGCGACTCCTTGATCCAGAACAAGAACCAGAACTTCTCCACTTACGACAGAGACAACGATGCGTGGGACAAGAACTGTGCCGCAGAGTACATGGGTCCTTGGTGGTACATCAACTGTACTCATAGGTAGTATTTTTTACTCAAAACCACACGTTTCGCTCTCTAAAAATATTGTATTCTTTCAGTAATCTTTTTGGCCTATATCTCCACGGAGAGGAAGGAGAAATTTTGAAATGGAAAGGTATGGTTTGGCACTCTTGGCGAAAGGAAAGTTATTCGTATAAGGCGATGCAAATGATGGTTCGGCCCAAATGCTTCTGTTCAATGAGAAAGTAGATTGAATAGTCTGTGAACATTGAATGCAATTCGAAAATTAAAGCGCCCCAAGTGGACAACGGTAGAAACATAGATGTTTCCTGCTATAAACCTCACCGTACCATAAACTGCACTCGACACTTTTAAATTATAGAAGACACTCTATGTTGTATTTCTAAACGTAGTAAGAATAAAACATTTTTAAGCACCAACATTTAAGAAATGATTTAAATACTTTTTGAAACACAAAGAATTATACTGTTAATTCTATGATACTATATTTCTTAGATACTTTCGTTGAGCGCATTCTACCACCGCTGCATATTCCTACCATTTCATCTCCGTTTTCTATGTTCTATGTTATCTATGAATACTTTGTGTGTTTATGATTCAGTGGTGGATACAGAGGGACCCACAGTATTTTTTTCAGTTCAACTTAATGAAGCTTTTCAGATGTCATTAAGCTTTTTTGGCGTAATTTACATTGTTGAAACCAGAGTAACAGAGTTTACAACAGAGGTCAGAGCTCAATGTATAATTTTTAGTTGAGGTGCGTAAATAATTTCGATATTCAACGGCAAATGTAGATGTTGGATTAGCTTAAAAAGACCATTCAAAGTGTAGAATTTATTTTCCTTCTGAAACCAATATTCAATCTTACGAAAATGAGCTTGGTCCTTACAAGTCAAGGCTTTGCTATTTAAGAATAAAATACCGATTGCTGTTTATTAATGTAATTCCATTGGTGCTTGAAAGCCAATTAGCTCTTACATTTTTCGGGTAAAGTAAAGGGATAGATTCTGGATTTATGTACTGATACCATCTAGTCCACCTCTCGCTCGTTTCCAGTAGAATTGTGGGACTTTGAAGAGTGCAAAGAATATAAACTCGATAAGGCTGATAATTGAGCAACCCAAGCAAAGTTGGCAAATTCCGCCAAACGAAACTGTACGAATGAATGAATGTTGGGTATAGAAACATTTAAGCAAATGAAATTCACGTAACATACCGATCAAATCCACCCAAGTGTAGATAAGGTTCGTCTTGTAGACCAGCATGGAGGGTTTTTTGAAGTACACGTTGAGCCACGTGTTCTTGGGGCTGCTCGAGTTCGCCTGCAACCAGGGCTGCTGGACGCTCTTGCGCATGTCAGTCACCAAGGTCAGGGACTTGCAGTTGTGCAGACACTCGCACAGCAGACCCGATTCCTCCCGGTGGACGTACGGGTGCTCGCCCACCTGCTCGAAGTTCTGCAAGAGGTGGTTGTGGGAGGACAGGCACGGCAGGTCCTTTAGCTTGCAGGCGGGGTACTCGGAAGGCGGATAGAACAGATCCAGGGTGCAGTTGCAGTAGCGAAGCAGATATCGCTGCTGGCACTCGGCCTGGCAGTTCTCCATCATATACTTCTGGCCCTCCAGTGTCTGGAAGTGTTCGCTGTCCTGCTCGTAGTCCATCACGCAGCGCCGCCAACGCGAAGGCAGGCTCAGGGTGCTGTCGTCGAAGTAATGGTACACGGCTGTGACGGCCACATTGGTCCGGTAGTGGGGCACAACTTCGATATCGAAGCCTAACCACACGTCAGCCTCCACCACGTTCAGCTGTGGAATATACACTGTTTGCTTACAGTCCAGATTTCAGGGAGCCGGACTACTAACCAGAAATCCTTTTTGACCCGTGTTCCCCGGAGCATGGCTGTCTTCATGAAGCTGCAGACGGAGGAGCAGCCCCGTGTTGATGCCAGTATCCGTGCCCCGTCGCTGTTCCAGCTCATTGAAGGCCAAACATAAGCCCAAGGGCAGCCGGCGGGGTCTGAAGATCTTACAGCAGTCCCGGGACGCTGTTTGCCAGTGGCAATCTGCTAGGATTTCGTCACACCTCCAGGACAGCTCCATAACTATCTGCGTAAAATTAAGGTGGTTCATGTCGTCCAGGTACTCACCCTGCAGGGAATCGAACACGTTGAACTGATGGAAACTCAAGCCATCGTAGGCGGTGAGAATGCGCTCGAAGACATGCTCTTGAACCGAAGTAATGTTGTATCTCAGCTTGACCTCCGGTAACCGAGACCAGTTCAGTCGGTTCCTGCTACAGATGATACAGACCGGGAAAGCGATGTGATGTATGGAGGCGTGCGAGTGGGCCACGATCGTCTTAAACTGCTTGCTGTGGTACCGCTCGCCCAGTAGATAGCTGACGTAGATGAGTACCGAGCAGGCACAGATCAGGGCGAGGGACCACAGAAACCTGTCAGATAAAATCCTTATTAACCCCAAGCCCACAGGCTGACATCTTTTCTTGCCTCATACGTCGACGCATTGTCGGCAGAAAGAGCAAATATAGTCCATGGATATGTGACCTTGTGATGTAGGTCTCCAGAAGCTCCATCCAGGCTGTCCTTTTATCTCTTTTTATCTCCTTTAATGGATACCTTTCCTGCCAGGCATCGGCGGGCAGAAACCGCTTGACTTTGCGAACAGGTCGAATGAACATTCTGTAGTTTCGTCCTTACCAGAGGTTCAAGGCTTTTATAGCAAATATAGGTAAGGGTATAGTTAATAGTCAAATGTTTCCTTGAGTATCTGGTTTAGTCATATTAAAATAAATATATTTTTGATTCAAAATATGTATAGGTAAGCTTAAATAAGCAGAGAGACTGATCATGAATATCTGGAGCATGCTAAATAAATTTACCAGAAATATTCTGGTCTTGCTTAGTCAGGTTAAAGTATTCAAACTTCTCTTAGTCCCAAAATTGCCTCAGCTGCCTGATTGGAGGTAATTCTAATCAGTGTTTGCAAATCATTTGCGATAGATAGCATTCAATTGAACCTATTTCGGTGCCAATTAGTTTGACACATTTAGCTGGTTGTCGGGGGATGAAAATCGGGTCAAATCTCCCGAGGATACTGGGTCGATTGGCGTGACCTTTGGGCGGACAGCCGCACTAGCCTTATGGCTTATGGGCGCCAAGCACGTCAGACCGAGGTAGCTCTGGGACATGACAAGGCGCTAATCGGGACCTAATTACCGACTGCATTCTGGCACGCTTATTGGTATGCGATTAGTATAAAAGTCCTGGGCTGTCCGGCGACCAGACTCAGTCCGGAGGCGCCATGACTCTAGTCTACTTTTCATCGGCCAGCCAAGCGCAGCCTTCACTTCCGCGTCGCTATGCACATAAGCTGGCACAGTCCGCCTGGCAGCTGGCCCTGCGGTTCGGAAGACGCACCACCATCCACGGTCTGGACAGACTCCTCAGCGCCAAGGCCAGTCGGTGGGAGCGTTTCGTTTGGCTGTGCACCTTTGTCAGTGCCTTTCTGGGAGCTGTGTATGTGTGCCTGATACTCTCGGCCCGCTACAACGACGGCCACTTCCAGACGGTGGTGGATAGCACGCGCTACCCGGTGTATCGCATCCCCTTTCCGGTGATTTCGATCTGCAACAGGAACCGCCTCAACTGGCAACGCCTTGCCCAGGCCAAGTCCAGGTTCATGGCGAACGTCAGCGACACCGCGCTGCTGTCGCTGTTCGAGCGCATTTTGGGCAGCTACGACGACGCCTACTTTGGCCACTTCCAGTCCTTCGAGCGGCTGCGGGGCCAGCCGACGGAGCTGCTCGGCCACATCAACTTCAGCCAGGTGGTAGACTTCATGACGTGGCGCTGCGACGAGATGCTCACGGACTGCATGTGGCGTCGCTTCCAGTACAATTGCTGCGACATCTTCTCCAAGAGACGGAGCAAGAACGGGCTGTGCCTCGCCTTCAACACCGTGGAGACCGACGAGGGCCGGCGCATGCAGCTGCTGGATCCCATGTGGCCCTGGCGAACAGGATCGGCGGGTCCGATGAGTGGGCTCTCTGTGCGGGTCCTGATCCAAGCCAGCAAGCACTGGCCGGGCAGGCATAACGAGAAGGGTATCGATGTTATGGTCACCGAACCTTTCGTCTGGCACAACAATCCGTTCTACGTTCCCGCCAATACGGAGACGGCACTGGAGATAGAACCCATCATCTACTTCTACGACAATGACACGCGAGGTGTTCGCTCCGACCAGCGCCAGTGTGTGTTTGATGTGAGTGGAATGCAAGCCAATGTGAAGCAACTAGAATTCGCTCTGTAAGATCACTCAAAGCTCGAATTCCTTACAGTTACCTTCTAGTTCCCTCCAACTTTAACTCCATCAATTGAATTAATTTGCACATATTTTCATACCGACTGCATCCTAGGACGAGCACAACAGTGACGACTTCAAGTCCCTGCAAGGCTACGTTTACATGATTGAGAATTGCCAATCGGAGTGCCATCAGGAGTACTTAGTGCGCTACTGCAATTGCACAATGGACTTGCTTTTTCCACCGGGTAAGCAAGTTTCGCCCAACCGCAGCACAGCCTTTCCAACTCACCCAACCCCTTAATCCTTCTGCAAAGGCCAATATCGGTCATGCCGGTCGCAGGATTTGCTCTGCCTGGCGGAGCACAATGGTAAGTGGGAGGAAGTGGCCAAGCCTCCATCCTCTGACTCATAACCTTCATCCGCAGACAAGCTCTCCTACTCCCACCAGCCAGGCGAGAAAGGCTTTGTCCGGAACAATTTCGAGGGGATGGTCTGCAAATGCTTTCGCAACTGCTACTCGCTTAACTACATCAGTGACGTGCGTCCAGCATTTCTGCCGCCGGACGTTTATGGCAACTCCTCATATGTCGATTTGGACGTGCACTTCCGCTTTGAGACCATAATGGTCTATCGCACGAGTCTAGTCTTCGGCTGGGTAGACTTAATGGGTCAGTATGCTTTCTTTAAATCAACCAAGCAAATATAATGTAATCACTAGTTAATACATTAATTAATCCCGCCAGTTAATCAATCTATAATTTCTATTCTAAGAATATAATTGATTAACTAAGAACTACAAGTTTTTGTCTAATTAGTTCAGCAGGCAGGGCTGAGGTCCAACTCATAAACAAAATCGTGCTTAATAGATTAAATCTGTGGGTAATCACTTGATGTTTCCACAGTTAGCTTCGGTGGCATCGCCGGACTTTTCCTTGGCTGTTCCCTTATTAGCGGCATGGAGTTGGCCTACTTCCTGTTCATTGAGGTGCCGGCGTTTGGTATCGACGGACTGCGACGCCGTTGGCAGAATATGGCCACAACCACGCCCACCCAAACGCTGAGCTTCCGTCAAAATACGCCCAGTCAGCTGATGGAGAACTACGTTATGCAGCAGAAGGCGGAGCAGGCGCGCCGGCAGAAGGCCAACTTTCAGAATTGGCAACGCCTAACGTTCGCCCATAAGCATGTTATTAGCAAGTGAATAATGCTACCTAATAAAATATGTATTTGCACGGAATCATTGGCGGCAAAAGGTCCAACTAAGTGGCTGCTGGGTTGATAGTTGGCATACCCAGCTGCCACCGAGTCAACAAACAAATTGTGCTCATTTTTCAGGCTCGCAATTGTCAGCAACCCCTCGAAAAGGCGCCTTTCTCAGACACCCGAGAAATTGAGTGTCTGCTGCCCCCTCACTTCGGGCGCTGGTTGCGGTTCCTGGCCGCACGTTGACAGCTTCATTGCCAGACATTGTTAATCAAAATTGAGGTTAAGTCGTGCCCCCGAAGCCGGTGGCCTCTGTGGGAAATACTTTGCCGGAAGTTTATTGAGACATTTGCTTGGCCCCTGGCCGAGACAGCCCTTGGACCCCAAAAGGCGGTTACGCTGCAATTAAGCAGAGTTTGTGTGTTGGGCTAGGGTTGGAACATTTGAGGGGTCTCTTGTGTGCCAGACCTAATTCATCTAAATATCTACTCACCAATTGAGAATTTGCTACCAATTATTCTTCTTTTGTGAGTTATATATTCATTAGAAAATTTAAACATAAATATTTTAAATTAAATTCCTTACTCACTATACCTTTTGTTAATTTCCCCAGCACTTATTTTTCCGACCATTGAAACGTTATTCTACCTAAGCCTCATGGCGTTTTAATTGGTTTGTCTTCCGTTAATTATATTCGAAGGTAATAGAATAATATTTGGTAATATTAACTACCCTTATTGCTTTTTAAACCATTAAAAATGTACTGGGAAGGTTCTTGCGACCCAAACACCCTTACAGCTGTCAAATATAACGCTTCCTCCCCTATTCAGACGTCTCATCCCTTTTTCCTAACTAGTGTCACAGAAGCAAACAATGACGTTCGCTATGGGGAATTAAATTTAAAAATATCACATTTGATTTGTGTCAAAACTACTCAATGCCAACACTGGAGGGCAGCTAAGTGAAGGTAGTTCGGGACTGGTAAAATATTTACGCTGTTAGCGCACAGTTGATGAAGTCAACTTGTCAAACAGAGTTGGCTGCTGCATTTGCCGGAATGTGGAGCACACGGCAGTAAGGGCTTGGGGATTGGCCAATAAATGTCAAGGCAGCCTTTTCTTGTCGGTTATGGCCCGACGTGTGGATGTGGAAGTTTTTGTTCCCAGCACATTGACACAATTTGACAAGGCGGCGACCCTTTTACATAATCATTCACACTTTCTTGAGGCTAAGTTAATGCAGTAACGAACGCCGATTTTGAGAGTTAAGATCAAAAGTATTAAAAAGTATTAAAACTAATACATGCCAGTGAATACTTATTGTTTCCTATTCATAACAAAAAATTCAATGGTTCTTGATAAAGATTATAAATAAATGTGTGATTGAAAATATTTAAGCTTCAGAAACCAGAGCAGTTTCCTCAAAAAGAAAATGTTATAATTGAACAAAATACAATATAGTGTAGGTATATATATCGAAAAGCCAAATTTATGTTGATCATACCATTGGCATATCTGGCTTATAAGACAGCTACCTAAGCGGCTTACCCAGCTTTGAAAATGTATTTAAATTAAGTTGCATTTTCAAGTTGCACACAAAGCAAAGCTGCTGGCGAAATCAGATTCGAAATATTTTTCTTGCCGAGTTTCCTACAGCTCAAATAAAAAATCAAGGACATCTGTTACAAGGCTGCTATCCCATTGTGGATGTGTGCGTTCCCAGTGGACACAAGATTAACTCTTATTTCATGCAGACGCAGTCAGGAGAAGAATACAAAAATAGAAGAGAAAGAAAATGTGTAATGATGCACAAGAGGGAAGGTGGCAGGCAAGACCAAGAAATAATCGCAAGATTTAGTTACTTGAAATAAGAAAAATTTCGGGTTTAAAGAAAATAGGATTTATAATCACTTTAATTCGTAGATTCTGATAAAAATTTAAATCTTTAGGGTACATTTAACGAGACCTTCTCATACCCAGTCACCCTCGAAGCAATCGCAGGAAAAGTTTTTCCCCTGACATTGCTAAACGATGATGACGACTGTGAACAGTCGCTGACATTCCTTCGCCGGCATAAGGGCATCTGATCCACCTTGCGGCACGGCATGCTGCTTCAATGCAACAGCTATTAATTTTGCATTGTTGCTGGTGCGGATTTTGTGGCATTTGTGACATCCGTGCAATGAAGTTGTGCCAGGGTCGCCTCACCTTTCACTCTCTGGTGTCAAATGACAGTGCCTGCTGCTATGTCTGTAAGTGTTTGCTCAGTCTAGACATTGTCTAGCTGCCATTATCAACACATTTATATGAAATTTAATCTATAAACAGACATAAATATGAGAAGTGAAAAAGGTTTTTCTGGGGTATTTTGCATTATTTTTTATTACTATTGTCTGTCGATGCAAATTTCATTTTTAGCTAAACGTTTTGAGGTACTAGTTCTAAACCCCTCTTTAAGATGTTACTTAGGGATTCTTTATTCCTATACACTTCAATCTTTTCTAGAAACGCTTACTAAGAAAGAAAGGACGTAGCCAAAATTTATGAATTTTTATGGCTGCCACCCTGAGATTTAGCTACGTCTGTCAACTTAATGCCTCCTTCTTCTCATGGCTTTTCTAGCCATTTTGGTCCGTTGCTTTTTGCACCTCGAAAGTAAAAGCCATACCGAGAGCACACAAAACCGACGTAGCACGCTCCCAACGTTCAATGTGTTTTGCATTCGTAAATAGTTTTTTTCCTCCAAAATCCTGCTTCAGGGCGAAGGTAGAGCAGCTGACGCCCTTCTCCGGCGGGCAGGCACGTTGTGGAGGGACTGACTGTCACCGGAAAGTTAATTTCGCGTTGTATTTATTATTTATGTGCATTACTTGGGCGCTCTTAGAGGATTTTCACTTACCGTCCGAGATGGGTTGGGAAGTTTTACCGATGGCGGTTTAACCAAGAAAAGCTCGCCTTCATACATGTGAAGTTTTTGTTACACAAAAAGACCATCAACTTATAACATGTTTAATGTTCCTCGTTTACACTTTAAATCAATTTTTAATGTCATTGAAAATTTAAATAAATATTTTAATTTGGTTTCTGGCTATCAATTTCTGTGTCTTAAAATGTTGTATAGCAAAAAATATTTCTTATAAAGTTGAATTCCGTTATTAATAAGGTATTTCTTGAAATTATATTGATGAAAACCTCTTCAATCGATTTTTCCTACTTCCAAGCTTAACCGTTCTTAACTTTTTCCTCTGAGACGTGCTCAGTGGAAAGCTATTAGATTGTGTTAATTGGCAGGCGACAAAGCGAATTCTCGGTTCGATTATCCCCTACTTACATAAATGCGTATTAATTAACACTCATTTCAAAGTGCGCTGCCGTCCTCCCACCTGCCAGCCGGTTCTTTGTGGGCATGAAGGGAAAACTCGTTTGTTAACGTAATTATTCCGCAAATTTTGGTCTGTGGCTCCTTGTCGGTGTAATGCCACGAGGCACGGATCCAGAAAGGTCGCTGAAGTTGGCAGAGGCGCTGGCGGGAAACACTTAAATTTACTTTAAATTAGAGCTCAAGTGGAACGGAGTGTCGAGGCAGCAGTTGGCCCAGCAGAAGCTGCCATCTGTCCTTGTGGCTGGCGAACAATGCGTCAAAGTGTTGTATGCAAATAGACAAGGGCGGGGAGGCTCCTCCGAGTTGCCACAAAACCCTTCGGACGCTGTTCATCTTTGCTGCAAAATGGCGGATGCCCCCGACGGACATGTTTGATTACAAGTGCATGTTGTGCATGTATCATCGCGGCAAAGCCCAGGCCAAGGCTGGCAGGACAAGAGCTGCATATTAAATGCAGGACATTGCGGCTCGCAACAGGCAGGGGGACTGAAGTGGCCTAGAGCGTTATGACCAAGTGCGCAACTGTGCCATAGTGTAAATGATGAGGAATTGTCAGAGTACATAACATACAAAAGTATATATATTCTTGATCAGCATCAGCAGCCAAGTCGATATAGCCATGTCTGTCTGTCCGTCTGTATGAACGCCTAGATCTCAGCAACTATAAGANCTAGAGCCACCAAATTCGGTATGTAGGTCGGAATGTTTTTCACGCAGATCAAGTTTGTTTCAGACTTAAAAATGTCCCTCTCACTCTCCCGTAAATCAATAAAAACTTTTAAAATGAAACGCTTTATTTTGGTACAGGGTATAAATAGACGTTCACGAAGGACTGTAGCTTTATTACTTGTTTTATATATTTATTTTTATATATTATATTTATTATTATATATATATTATTATATATTATATTTTATTTATGTTTTGGTTATGTAAACCACTGAAACAAAGTGTTACAGTGGGTACAGTGTGCACTCGATATGTGCGCATACCATAACCGTATTAAAAGTATATTTAATTATTAATACGATAACACACCAGCAGTCCGTGAATCTCTGACTTGTTAAATGATATAATTTTAAATTTAAACTTCAATAAATTATTCTATAAATCGAATAAAAATTATTTTGAAAGGACTTTTGTCAAACCTGGCTACCACATATTATTTTTCCAAGCACAAAATCAAACAAAATCTCCCCTAGAAAGCGCTTTCGTCGATGGACTTTTGGTGAGTAATAAAATTAAATCAATCAAATTGAATTTTTCTCCGAATCAATAATTCCAAGCAAAAAATATGGAAGTATACAAGTGAGCAAAACCACACACTTTTCTATTAAGTATTATTATAATTTTAAGTTTAAGCTATGCTTTTAAAAATAAGCTATGCTTTTAAAAATATATTTTATAATGTTTTACAATTCGTACTCATACTCGTTTTTCAAATCAACCAACTTTTTATCTTATAGTTTTTGAGAGGTGTTTATATTGGGAACAGATAAACAAAGGGATGGAAGGATATTTAGACATGACATCTCGGAGTCCTTGTGTACCGGGCATAAATATCCCTCGAGTGGATAAAATTATATAATCCTCTGTCAAGTTAAACGCTTATATTTTCTGCCAGACAGAATTATATTTTAAGTTCCCGCTTACTCGTAGGTACCTGGAGTTCAGCACGTTATAAATAATCAATTAGGATTTCGCCCCAACTCCCTCGAGCAACAGACATTTGTGTTGGTTCACAGGGAATAACTATTAGCTCCGACTATTCTAGCTATCAGGTCACCTTCTCCGTTTTATGCGTGGCTAATCGCCTACGTCGATGTGCTGGGGCTTGCCTGGAAGCCGAATCACTTAATAAGCGTTAAAACAACATTGAAAAGGCCCAGGTCCCCTTTAAATAACGTACCATTTTTGTTCCGAAATTGACCTGAAGATCAGAAAATATCAAAATAAAGATACAAGTATTGTTGTCCTTATTTCCCTAACCGTGCATCAGTATGGGGCCTCGTTTGTCTGCAAAGTTTTCGGGCTTGCAAATACCATTGCCTACTTTCCGGCGTCTGCCAGCTTTATCAAACATCGTCCTGCCGAGGGCAATAAGTGTCATATGCCCCGAACCTTCCCGACGACACACTTCAAATGTCAGTTAATAAATTGCAAACGTTTTTCTGCGAATCGACAAACCAACTGCACTTAATGTCACCGCCACACACACGATGCCTGCGCAGACAATGAAGTTGCCACTGTTGACATGGAGCGTGACAGTGTCGGGGCCTGGGCCTGCGACCTGCAACCCGATGCCACGTCGCCTCGCTTCAGACATTAACAAATAAAGTGCGCTAAATTATACGTTCCTTGCGGGTGAATAAGGGGAATGCTCTGTACCGTGTCCTCTCCTTAAACCTGTAAATAATACGGCAGGTTTCAACTGTAAATGGCGTCGTCTTCGTCTTCGTCGTCGACTAAGTTTTAATTACAAAAACTGCAGTTACAACTTTCCAAAGATCTGAAGGGCAGCAAAAATCACGAACATTGTAGATCCTTTCTGTGAAATAAATTGCAATGATTTGTTTTACAAAATTAATTAATTGGTTCAATATTTAACACCAGTTATAACGGATTCCTCTTATTTAATGTGACGTGTTCCCGTAAAAACACGACGCAGAACCATCTCTGTCAATTCACTGCTGAGATCAACAAATAAGTACACTTTGACCCTGAACAATATATATTCTTTCACTTGAGAAGCATCAAGTATTGCTTATCCACTTAGCAACTTGATCGTAAATAAATAATTCAAATTAAATTCCTGCAATGCACCGAACCAATGAGCGAATGAGCGTTTAACAATTAACAACAAATAGTTCAAGTGTTGAAAGCTCGATTTGATAATGTTTTGATCCTTTTAAGAGTATCGAAGCAAACGCGATACAAATTCAATCTCTCCCTTTGACGACACGCCAAGCAGGGAAGGTTCCCGTCATGCATGCAACTAAGCAAAGTTCAAGCTAACGCTGAATTGCACTTTGGCAACAAAACACGGGAAAAGTTTTCACCAGGTGCCTCAAGATGACCATCGTATCCTTGGCTATCGCTTTCTACCATCTTGCCAGGGCAGTGTCGCCAAATTAATGCCCTTACTGGGTATTTAATAAGTTTAACCACAGGTAGGTAACGCTGCTGGAATTGAAAAACTGCAAAGACAAACAGACTTCTGCTTGTCAAAGTTCGATTTACTCGATATTGATGATGCTCAACGGCCTGTGGACTTCAAATACAAAAACTAACGATAATTGCAGGGCTTTCTAACGGCAGTGGAAACCCAGAAACTTTTTCAATTAAATTGATTCCCTCCTGCTGCTATCAATGCTATAAAAATTGTTTCTCCAATGCCTTGACAATTAATTGCATTTTACCTTGTCTCACGTTTAATGAGCAGCCTCCCTAGCATGTACCAGTCTTGGCAAAGTGACTAGCAGGTGTAAGAGGCTATACTACACGTTCGCGCTTTTGCCCCTCGCTGATGTCATGTTGACCAGCAAAAGAAAAGTTAAAAAGAAATTATGTCTTTCTGTTTGGATTTGTAAAGTTTTTTTTTATCTTAGCCAGAAAAACTTTCATGACTGCAGAGCATTTTAATAAAATCAAGTAATCTATAGTCAAGGAGAGACTCGATTGCAAGACGTTAATATCTTTTTTTCATAAAATTTAAACCGAAATTCTAGACTAATGAAAGTTGCCATATATCAAAGTATATGAATTTACATTGAAAACTGTCCCATTTTTTTCTAAAAGTGTTACGATCGATTCTATGGCAGGTATATGATAAAGTCGTCCGATCCGGCCCGTTCCGAAATATTATATATAGTAGTGAGAATATATAGAAGATTATCTGCGAACATGACCTTGACTTTCCTCGAAATTGCCGTTGCAAGTCGGCATTTTCCACTTACTTCTGCCCCTTTCGTTTGTATTATTTTCAAAGGATTGAATGTTGTTGATGTTGATACAAGTATGAATATTTTATGAACTTTCTTCTTCACTGGCATTGAAATTGTTTCGAACAAAATCTCTTCTATTATCAGACCCAACTTTAATGATCTTCCACCCGTGTACGCTAGAAATAGTTTGCAAATCGGGCAAAGACCATCAGACTTATGTCAGAGTTCTCAGAGAATATCCGATGTCTCCGATACTAAATTGGCAGTATTGAAATGGAATCGACTGGAATTCATCAGGTCCGACTGACACATCATTCCGCTTCGCATCTCAATGGTGAGTGCATGAGCGCATATTTCGAACCCTGGACCCATTGCATTTCTCGCCCAACAAACTCAGATGCCACTTGGCCATCTTTTGTTAGACGTCCTTGGCTGGCGAAAAGGACGTTCCATGTCATGTTTCCAGTAGCATGGTCTGTTTTGAAATCTCTGGTTTAATGGCGTGGAAAATTGGAAAACCTTTGTCTGCTACGCTCGGCTCGACTCGGCTGGGCTGGACTCGGCGCGTCCTGGTCCGGGTCCCGACTTGTCTCCGGCTGCTTTGTGGCAGCTGTTCGGACTTGACTTCTGGGTCCAATTCTTATATTTGGCCGGGATGCAATTGCTGTGGCAGTCAGCGTTGAACGAGTGCCAAATAACTTTTCTCAGGTGCTCGAAAATTGCATCTAATGAGTGCCATAAATTAATGCCAACTTTGGTGCAGATGGGATCTTCCAGGATCTGAATTGTTGGCGGCGTACGTTTACACCACGGCCTCCCATCCTTGGTGTGCATTTTTAATGAAGTTTGGCGCGCTGTGGTTTTCCCAACTGCTCAAGTTGCTACCACGCCCACATATTTACTGGTTAAATTTGCAAAAAGGCTCAAGTTGCTTCTCTTTATGGAGACAACAAAAAAGGCGCAACTTGCCGTCTTCAGCTGGGTTTTACCATTATATGCGTGTGTCTACAAAGTGGTTTTAATTAGTTGTGCTAGCTCTCTGCAAGCTGAAAGCACTGTGTGCAACACGTTGAGTGTTAATTTTGTTGGGCGTGTTGGGTTTCCTGCCGTTATGTGAAACAAAGAATATAAAATACCTGCAAATATTGCCTATGGCTTTTTTCAGACCCATAATTCCCAAGTTATCTGTGCACTTAAGCTTGCTTATGAAATTAGACAAATTTTTGGCGTTTTAAGTTACTTATTAAAATGACAGAAAATATCTAGCATTACTTTAAAATCCGATTAGCCTCTAGCAATTTTTTTTAGTTTTCTAATTTACTGAGTCTATGATGCCTACGCGTGATTGTACAAAACCGCATGTGTAAAATGTGTTTTCAGGCAAGTGACATTAGTGATACCGACAAGAAATAGGGCTAGCTTAGATGATCGAATCTTAAAGTACCCATTCACTTAAATATTTTGAATTTATAGAATTTATATAGAATTTATAGAGAGGACTGGTCACAGCCAAGTGTTTTTTTAATTGCATTATTATACATAACAAGAATGTAACACTCAAAACATTTTTAATTGAAAATTTAAATTTTGAGTATATTATAATATATTAATGATTTTGCTAAATAATTAAATAATTTCTGAAATATATGGCTTAACAACAAATTTTAAGCTTTTTACATTTTACTTACCATTTACCACTATTTTGTATAGAAATATGCGCAGCTTTTGAGTTGGAAAAGTGGTATATTCAAATATTTATTACTTACTATGTAGTATAATTGTTTTAAATATAAATGACTGCAAAACCATAATATTAATGTGTCTCATTTAACGCGATGCAAAAATATAATACCCTTGTAAGGGTATTCTAGTCGCACACACACGAACGTGTGGCAGTTGGCAGGTGCAAGAAACCATGGAAGCAGGGTGACAAGTCAGGCCCAAAATGTCAACAGAAGTCAAAACCATAAGTCAAACCACAACATATGAATCAAGGAAACCGATGTTGATGCGTGTGCTTGCGGAGTCGGTTTCAAAGACTTACAAAGCGAAACCAAAACACCTTTGCTATTTCTAAACGTTATCCTGTTGTAAAAATGTAATGTAAATTTTTCACATTTAAGTTAAGTGATTTTTATTTGACACCATGACTGACCATCCTCAAAATTTGAGTACATGCCAAGGTTCAACGAATGTGTACCTTCAGGAAGTCAACAATAATTTGAGCCTTTTAATGGCGTCCTCTCTCCCCCGCCTCTTAATGCACTGGCAGGATGTCCGGCCGGACAACACAGTCCTGGGGGCTCGAGAGAATGAATGCGCTGATTTATGACACCCCCCCGATGCAAATGGGAAAACGCATGATAATTACGCTTTACCCCCGACTCACACGCTTTCTGTGAACTTTAGCTGTCATTTCCTGGCTGCTCAGCAACAGAAAACAAATGCAATATAATCCCGCCCAGATATGCGAACCCAGCAATCAACTGGTGTCTCAGTTTCCATTAGAGCCAGCCCAGCTCCACTAACCCTCGCTCACACAGGCTCCTCGCTCCTGATGCACCTGGGCAACGACATTTTCGAGGAAAACCATCCCCGCAAGATTTGCCGCCACGACTGGCAGCCAAATAACCCAAAACAACTGGAAATATCCCCGGTGAGAGCCAGAGAGCGGAAAAAAAATGCCCTGGAATTGGGGTGGACTCCCCTGCAGAGAAAGGTCCCTTTTCTGGGAATTTTCCCCTGACCAAATTTCCAAGTTCGTTCGGGAAATTGAACGGAACTCACTGTATTCATAGACATATCCTTTCGTCGAGGTTTCATATCATATACACCTTCCGTAAAGAGTAAAGGCATAGGAATGTCGTCTGAATGCAGGATCAAAGTAAAAAGTTTGAGGACGGCGACCTTCGAGTAAGTTGATTGGCAATGTTTACGCCTATAATTTAACCCTGGCTGACTACCTAGGCTGAGTCTGCAATTATTTCATACTATTGTTCATACAACCCATACCTTCCTTAGAGGCTAACCACTGCAATTACTATTCGAGTTTCCGTATTAGACACTCTAATTCATAGCAGTAATAAGTTATTATTACTAATACCCGTAACATACGGCATAGGAAGCATTTATGGAAATTAAATGCAGTCACAAACAAGATTGAATCCTTAAAAATAAATGTTAGCCAAAATGAGCAAGGGTCGCAGGAAGGAGCAGAATCCAATGCCATGCCATGGCAACCCTTAATGCGTTGTCCGGATTAAATTCCCGAACCATACATCAACGCTCGAGGGGGTTACCGGGGAGATACACATAAATAATCACATAATTTTCATATTGTGTCCTTAATTTTCACATAGATAGTGGATAACCTTAGTATCATTGTCGGAATTATAAAGTTTTTATTCTTTAATTATGGAATTTAAAGATCATTTTATTTCATTTTAAATACTTACATCCGTAAAAGACGTGTCCAAAGTTAAGCTACAAAATGGTAATTTTCATTAAAATTTTATTAAATACTATATGATGTACACTAGTATCTATAGCACTAGTCCGTTTTTGTTATATTTGTTCTCTGTGTAGGGACACGGATCGGCGGCAGTGGCACACGCAAATGGCATGAGCAAAAATAAACTGATAAGCGACAGCCTGAAAAAACAATGTGCAGAGCTCTCGGCGAGGGCCTGGGCTTGGTGGGAATTATGCGGAGATCCCCGCAGCGCAACACAAGTAAAAATATGTTGCATGCGACAGCGGCACAAACAAATAAACATGCCAATGGACAAACAGACAAAGAGACAAACCGACCAGCAAACTGACAAATGAATTCGCGACAATGAGAGCGGTGGTGGGTGGTGGAAGGGGGGAAGGGGGGAATCCGGGGGCGAAAGTCGCCATTCCGGCAATGGAAATCAATTATTCATGCGCTCGGCCACGCAGCTAAAAAGTATGCAAAGCATTCACCGTCCTTCCTCGGGTTCTCCCAACAGTATGCAACAGTTTTCGGCAGCAACATATCGCCATTGCTCGATACCCTCGCACTCCTTCTGGACAGAGCTCAGTCCGGGACAGCAATGATGATGATGATGGTGATGGCATTTGTTTGTGTTTGATTTACGCCAACTGTGATTAAAGGGCAGCCGAATCAGTCTAGGCCCTAGCCGTCCTAGAAAAAAGATGAAAGCGTGGGGCAGCCGGCAATGAAATTCAAAGGAGCAGAAAATCCTGGTATAATGAAGGTGTTCATCTGCGGAATAGGCTAAAGGAAACGAAATTTCGTAGGTCCTAAAGTTTAAATTTTAGAAATGTAAGTTTAAAAAATATATATTTTATTAGTCCTGGGGCCTATCTGGGCCATCAACAAGAAAACAATAAAACTTGTATGGTTAAGATGTAGGATATCCCATTATCATTTAACCTCAAATCAATTTAGCACTACAAATTGTTTTAGCACTAATTTTTGCTTTAAATATTAGTTAACGCCTAAGTTAATCACAATAACTCATTATAAAACCATTAAACTCTTCAATTCAGATCAAAATCCGAATCTTCAAAGCTCACTCAAGGGTGAAGGATCTAAAGCGTATTTCACATAGAGGGATTGCCGCTTAAATAGAGTATTTCAACAACTAAAGGACCACTGGAGGGTACTAATTAAATCTGGCCACCGGCAACGTCGTGTACAGGGACTGGATTGCCGTCGATGCACAGATAGGAAACTCAGCTTAGGAAAATCGTATGCTCTCCGAAGTCTTCTTTGTCGGTGGGCTCGGTGGCCGGGGAGTCGGGAGCATCGGAAATAGGGAAAACAGTGCTGCATGCTTTCAGGCGTAAAGTGTTTGATTATGGTCATTTATTCGGTGCGTCGTCTGTCAGTGTTGTGTCTACTTTTTGGAGAGCATGTGTGTGTTCGGGCGACTCCATTATCCTTTTGTCTCGCCTGGGAACGGGGTTGCCATGGAATTCGGCTGTCCTGTATTCTGGTTGTTTATGTCTGAGCGTACGATTAAAATCGCATACATCAGCGTCGCCTAATGGCGGGAGGAGTGGAGAGTATGGCTTCATTTTCCGGGGGCAGTTGGCCCGTCTGGCCTGGTCACTAATTTGTGTCCAATCGCGCATTTAAGCGCCGTTGTTTATTAATGCATTTCGTTTAACGAAACGCAACGCTACTTTGATTCCACATATGTGTAAAAAATAACGCCCACAATAGCTGCGTGAATTGAGAGGGGAGTAAAGGTGATCCATTTTGGTCTTAAAGCATGTGGCCATTTTAGAGTACTCGTACATATTAAAAAAATGGTATTTGACACCGCTTTATACATATGGGGATTTTAACAGCAATAAAAATCTTTATGGTTTTGAAATGCCTTTAAAATGATTTTAAAATTGTGATTTTTGTAGCAGCCCCGTATTTTCAGTATTTTCTGTGTTAAAAAATATCTATAAAAAAAATTCTTTTCTATAGCACTTAAAATCAAAGGGACTACAAAAAGGGATTTTTGGTTTTTCTTTTGTTGTCAAGCTCTGCGATACGCATCAACAGCTGTTTTTTGTTTTCAAATGCAGCGGGGTTGGGTGGGGGTCAGGATCCTAGATGCCACAAACAAAGCGCAACGGTTCGTGGAAGGCCAGCCGTGTTTTTGGCTCTTCGCCTTTGAGTTGCCTGCGGCTAAACATTCTCTGTGTACAGTTAGCTCCGCATGTCACGTGTTTTTACAGTTTACAGTTCATGACGGCTTAATTAACTCGCATGTTAATGCCCATACCCGGTTCTAGTGCAGTGCAAGGGTATACTGCTCATGCCATCGCATCGTCTGCAGAAGCACCTGGATCTTAGAGACTTAAATTATACACATACATATTACGTATGCGTGATGAACATCATTAGTAATTAAGAATGAGTAATGAAAATCATTCGTAATATGGACCGTTTTAGCCCTTTTATTTTAAATTACATTATTATTCGAATGACTTCCTTGTTCTGCTATTGAAAAAGTTCATAGTATCTATCAATGGTATCTGCTTTCTTACAAACCAATTCAACGCAGCGATAGTACAAATTTAAGAGAGAAGAACTAATAATTAAATGCATAGGTCATAGGCAACCAAATTTCCTGTGCCCAGTACATAACCTCAAAAGTAGTGAAAACACGATTTTTCAAGTACATAACCTTAAATATCTCAAAATCCTGACGTGATGGACAAAATCTGAGGACGGAAT
>JAEIHY010017495.1:0-17289 GCA_018904565.1 Drosophila tsacasi | reverse complement strand
GTGTGTGTGTGCAGAAGGGGTCGGGGTAATGTAAGCTCATTTGGTGGAAAATCTCATTAAGTGAGTGGGCGATGGCCACGCAACCGCGGAGCAGAACGTTAATTAGGAAGGCTTGTAATTGAATATCCCCAAAAGCATTTCCCCCGCTCTCATGTGTGTGTGTGTGCTTATCAGGCTCCTTTGCTGTGTGTGTGTGTCCTGTGTCCAGAGTCCTCTGTCCATTTTCTTGCATTGATTCCGCCGCATCATCTTCCGCTGATCGCTCAATTAGTAGGAGTGTTTGTCAGCCCNCCCCCCTGTAGCGCCCTTCTCTGCGCTTCTCATATCGGCTTCCTAAGTTCCGGCTCAACCGATTACGGGGCCAACTATTTAGCTATTTAGCCGCACTCCTTGCTTTCCCCTGTGCGCTAATTATGCGCTGTCAGCGCCTCAATCGCATCCGCTTCAAGAGCAAACTCAGCAGCAGCAGCAGCAACAGAAGCAGGCAAATAGCCTCGATGGGCGGGGATTTTATATAGACACGTCGCTTCGAGAGCAGCACAAACACTGCATAATTGCAGCAACCGGCTGGAATAGTTTGCGCATCATTTGAGCCCTGGCCTCGCGCTGCTCGGCTGCTGTAATTGCGCCACTGACCTGAAGCCCCATCCGGATCCGGTTACCAAACCGATCCAGAAACGTTGACGACAGCCCGTACAGGTTGGTGGTGTGGCCACTCACCGTTAAAGGACACACACTGGCTCTATATTTACGAGACGCCCCATAATGGCCGCATTGAAATTCAGTGAACAGGCAAAAAGTAGTTTAGTCGCTAAATAGTTTAGCCAGGCGTTTCGTTCACAAACACACAGAGAGGGAGGCGAGATGAGTGTGTTGCCGGCTTATGGTTAAATATAGTTAGCCAAGCTACAGCTACAGCTACAGATACAGATAGAGCTACATACAGCGGAACATATAGTATATACAGAATGTATTCCGACAACAAATGGGCCCGTTTTGCCAGCTAAGCTCCGCTCTCGCTTAAATGCCTGCAAAATTGCACCGTCAAGGGCCGGGTCCTGGCAACAGGAAAAGGTCCTGCGGTGGGTGTTTTCAGGGGCGTTGGGGGGCCCCCTAATTCAATTGTTTGTAATGTTGCCGGACATTTAGAGTTAAATGCTTGCTTACACATAATGCCCATTAAAGGTGATGTATGTGCGGCCCATTTGGGGATTGTTAAGCCCCGCGCAGCCGCTACTCGCTGGAGGTCCTCCTCGCTGTAGGTCCTGGGCCACTACGGTTGGCTGGCTATCCGAAACTTGCCAGATTGTGGTACGCTGGCCTGCGGCTGGGGCAATTTCTGTGGAGATTCCGGTACACCCAGCACACTGTACTATAATAGTGGTGGCTAAAGCCCCGAAATTACAACTGTTTTAGACTGGGACTAACAACAAGAGCGCATACCAAGGGGGTGAAATATGTATAAAACTGTTAATTAGTTTGATATTTTCAGCAAGATTCAATGTTTAGTTATTTTGAAATCTAATAAAATTTTCAATTCTTGAAAAATATCATTCTTTTTTATTGTTAGTTTCAATCGTTTTTCTTAACTGCTCAACCAGAAATTATAGCCAGGTTAAGGCAGGCAGGCACCTTGCGTGCTGAGTTCACAATGATTGAAAATTGCGCCAGTAAAGGGGCTTGGGCTTCAGTTGATCCCTAATCAAATGAGCAGCGCAGACAAAAGACGTCTGAATCCGATAGAGAAATCGAGTGGTAGAGAGAGAGAGAGATAGAGAGAGAGAGGAGGGGGGAAAGAGAGAGTGGAGCCGCCCACTGTGCGGCACAGTGGTTGCCTTAGAGCAGTCGTAATTGCATGGCATTACCTGACGTTCAGTGCGTATCAGCTTATCCTATAATGGGGACTTGGTCTCAGTCTGCCTGTCTGCCTGTCTCTATGTCTCTCTGTCTCTATGCCTCTATATCCCTTTGTCCCTCTATCCCTCCTTCCGTCTATCCCTCTGTCTCTTAGTCGCCCTATCTCCCCATCTCCCTGTCCCTCTATATCTGTGCCTCTTTGGCCCAGTAAAACAGAAGCCCCTGGGTAGGTCAGCCATTGTCAAAGCGGACTTTAAACACACATGTGGACACGCACACCCCAGCCTGAGAGAGCACACACCCACCCACATACGCACACTCGCACACACACACACTCTATACGATACTTTAGAGACCTCGCACTCATATGGCACCTTGAATTGTGTTTGCTTTCTGGCCATTTGACTGAAAGGACTCGGCGACAACGTGAGGCAGCAGCAACAAAAAAAAAAAACAAAGCCAACCGAATGACGGAACAAACGGAAAAGCCGCAGGACCAGTCGCAGGACCCTTTTGGCCTTAGTGTTTGTGTTGCTTTTCTGCTTTTCTGCTTTCCATTTCTCTGCTTTCTTTTTATTTTAGTTACCGTTTCGGTTTGAGTTTGAGGCGTATGGGAAATTATTTTTACAATTTCAATGTCAACATGTTGTTGGGGGCGCCAAGGACGTTGAGTGCCAGTGAATGGCTGCCAGGGGTTGTTCTTGTTGAAGTTAACTAAAAATACGTGTATGCGCAGCTAACGACAGCATATTACGTATACGCAGAGCTTAAGTTTAACTCAAAATAAAAATACAAATACGTATACGCCGCGTTGGTTGGAAAGGCTGCGTATACGCCACCGAAACAGAATGATTGGAATGACAGGGGGAAAACAGGAAACTGGCTGAGGCGTGGCCTTAGTGCCAGAAACTTAAATTAAAACAAGGCGAAGGCAAACAAATGCCACAAAACAGAGAGAAAGAGAAAGAAAGAGAGAAAGAGAGAGAAAGAGGGAGAGAGAGAGAAAGAGGGAGAGAGAGAGAGAGAGAGAGTGAGAGAAAAAAAAATTAGAGGAAGAGTGAGGGAAAAAAATGCAAATAGAAGCTTGCCACAAAAATGATTTGCCGCGGCACGCACCAAAAGCTGAGAGGGAGGCTGAGGCAGAGGCTGTGGCCCAGGGGAGACAGGGAGTCCATGTCAGTGGCACATTAAAAAATCATTTTCAATAACGCGCTCCACTGCCAACCTGGCCTGCCACAGTCTGCCATCCCGCCATCCCGCCATCCTGCCATACTGCCATCCTGCCACCCTGGTGCTCGTCTCGCAACTCAATTGTTTGCATTTTGCATGCATTGACAGCCAGAGCACACACGGGACACTGCCTCCGCGTCTCTAGGAGCTGCCAGCGCCCCCACCTCCACCTCCAGTTGGGTCTCCTTCCGCATACAAATGTTATGCGGATGTTAGGCATCCTCCTATCAAGCCAAGCACTCACTCGCGCTTCAGCTTGATCGCTTCGCCTGCCAGGCCACAAAGGATCAGGCTTTTATAGTCTAAAGGCTATAGCTAGCAAATTGGATTTTCTTATAAATAAACCAAAAGCCTGATATACGAGTATACATCAATGGGATTAAATAACCAGCAATTGCACAGTTTTTAAACAATTTGTGTGGCCATAACTTTTGCTCACAGCCTATTAGCAACAATTTGTTCACCAAGCCAAGCCAATTACAAGGCTATAAATGCTATATATATAGTATTTTATATATACAATATAAAGTTAGTAAATCAGTTTAATTGTATTTGGTTTGAACTTTTCAAAAACAAAAGCACAAACAAAACAAAAAAACAGAAATGTGGCCCCGAGGTAGGCCATAATTTGCGAGCAAGCATTTAGCCAAGCGGAATGAATCCGAAAGGATAATGCCAACGATAACGATGGGCGATAACGATAACAATAACTAGGGGAAAAGAACAGGACAAAAAAAAAAAACAAAAAACAAATAAGCAAGGACAAACGACATTCCGCTCCGTTATTCTGCCATTAATGTTCGCGTATTGAGAGCCATCTAATTGCATTTGCTCAAGGATACTCGTGAAGCGTGTGGACAGCAACAATAGGAGCGTGTCCTGAAAATGCGTGTGTATATTATGTGTGTGTGTGAGTGAGTGTGTGGCGAACAATGGCGAAATGTCAAGTTTAATTGTTTGTCTGTCATTAGAGCACACACTCACACAGGCAGAGGGAGCAGTGCAGCGATGCATGGGATTCTTTCTCTGTTTTCCCTGTTTTCCTCTGCTTTCCTCTGCTTTTTTTCGACGCTAATTTCATACAATTAAATTTTTGCTCCATGGACGAAACAAAGGAATCAAATGCTGTGTTACAATAACTCGGCCTCTTGGTGCCGCCTCGCGTCGCGTCGCGTTGCGCGTATTTGCGGCAAACTCTCTCAAGCGAGCCACTTAAACAGCCTCACGCTCGGTTGAATATGTTTTGATTAAGCCAAGTATAACGAACACATTTTAGTCCAGGACCCGCCAGGCGGCTGGCAGGAGCATATGCCCGCCCTGGGTGAGTCTCACTTTCCGAGTGCCAAGTGGAAAGTGGCATACATACACACGCACACATCCTTTACCCCTCCCCCAGGCTGCGTTTATATACTCCAGCG
Organism: Drosophila tsacasi; assembly: GCA_018904565.1. Classification (NCBI taxonomy): domain Eukaryota; kingdom Metazoa; phylum Arthropoda; class Insecta; order Diptera; family Drosophilidae; genus Drosophila; species Drosophila tsacasi. Next base: position 12,784 of record JAEIHY010017495.1, on the reverse strand, counting down.
GACTCTGGTCAGGCACTGGGCCGTGTGAATGACATGACGTCCTCGTCGTCCCTCCAGAGTTTCTTTATTTTTAAAGCCATGTTGTGTGGGCGGCCTATATATGTATAAATATATATACTGGAATGTTTGTGCTGAGCTGTTATCCTGCGGAGGTGCCAGGTTGCCGTCGTGTGCGGTTTATTTCAAGTCGCTGGCACGCACGCAAAACGACCAAAGCGAAGCGAAAACATAACCCCGGGGGCTAGAGATCAGTCAGGGGGTTAAAAGTGGTATTTTAAGTGGTATTTTCTTGTAGTATTTTCGATAGTATTTTTAGTGGTATTTTTGGTACATTTTTCTAAAAAAATTGATCCTTTTCTCTTTGTCCAAAACATAATTGATTTTCAAATCAAAAACTAAAGTAAAGACTCTCCGACTCTTATTTAGTTCTCGCTCCTAATTGTTTTCCAGCCACATTTCATTTTCCCCACAACAAGGACTTAAGTTCAAGTCACTACTGTTGTTGTCCTGTCAATGGCTGGTGTCCCAGGGACACAGGCCCAGTCCCAGGACTTGTGTGTGGACACACACTGTGCTATTATGGGCTTATACACAGGCAGCATATGAAATGACCACAGCAGGTCCTGCTTCTTACTTGGAAGGACTACGGCTACGGATACTACCGGGGAAAGGGGGGGAGGGGGTACAGAAAGGAGGCGGTATCCTTTGGGGTTTCGGTTTTCAGTTTGACTTGACATGCATCAGCATCATTATTTTGTGCTTTTAATGTTTTATTTAGCCCGGTTTGCCGACAGCAATACGCAAACGGGGTGGAGGTGGAGGTGGTGGTGGTGGCTTGTCTGACCGCCTACGTGCCTACGGTTTTGCGCTCATTTTCTGAGGCAGTAGGAGAGGCAGAGTCCCTCCTCCACATACCCTCCTTTGAACCAATGTAAATGTGTGTGCGCCATGAGAGTGTTCGCCATTTGCAACGAAGCACTCAAACAACATTTAAAAAGGCCTCATTTTCATGAGCCGCTGTGTGTGCCAGGCTGGAGCAAGAGCTAGCCCCCGGAGGAGTATCCTTGTGTGTGTGTGCCACTCGGCACATAATTGTTTGAAACAAATGTAGTGCACACACACAGACACACACACACGCTCCCCACACTCTGCACACTTTTTGCTCCCCCACACACACTGCACCCACTGGCACACAGACATGCGGGATATTTTATTAGGCCATTCAGTTAGTCAGTCATTTAGTCAGTCAATCAAACTGGGCAGGCAATTAAAGTTTCACTGCCCATCAGGAGTAGCAGGAGCAAGAAGAGCAACAAGAGCAACAAGAACAACATGGACATCAAGCACATTGGTAACAATGAGAGCGACTGGCTAAAAAGAGGCAAATAAACACATCAAATGGCCTGGCAAACAAGCCAGCAATGGGTTTCGAAAAGGGTACAGGATATATATAGGTATAGCAGCCACATGAATTCTTTCAGATAAATGAAATTTCAACTGAAAAGGGAAAAGTAGTAGGAGAGCCTAATTAATAATGAATTGAACGGCACAGAATGGGAATTTAAAAATCGTTTCCATGTAATAAATATATATATATTTATAGAGAGGGAGAGTGAGTCCTAGTTTTAAAGGCTGGTTTTAGTGGTTAAATGAATGAATATTTCAGCAGTTAACCCTAAAGATATTAGTGAAAGTAAGCGCTTAATATTATGAACTGTGTAATGATAGGAAGTAAATGAATTAATTAGTTAAAAGAGCTGCTAAAACCAGAGAGTTACTTTAACTAACTAACTACCAGAGTCCACCAGTAGGCGCCAAGAAAATTTAAATGTAAAATAGTTTTTTCTCTAAACTCTTATACCATTTTCTCCAATTTATTTACAGGCCTATCCCAGCCGAGATATAACCAATATTGTGGAATCATCGCACTATCAGAAGATTGGCGGCTGGTGCCGTCAGGGTGCCTTGAATGCGGCCAAATGCAAGGGCTCCCATCGCTGGATCAAGCCTTTCCGCTGTCTGGGTGAGTGCCTGGTTATCACCTTGCCGTAGAACCCAACCATAAATCCGACTAATCACTGATCCAATCTATCTTTCTTTTATATCTCTTCGATATGATTTCCAACTCCATCCTGACGTTTGGCTTCAGAAGGACCATTCCAATCGGATGCCCTGCTGGTCCCAGAGGGCTGTCTCTTCGATCATATTCACAATGCCTCCCGCTGCTGGCCCTTTGTGAGGTGGAACCAAACCGGAGCAGCCGCCTGCCAGGAACGAGGCATGCAGATGCGTAGCTTTGCCATGCTCCTGCCCTGCGGCATCTCTGTCTTCTCTGGCGTGGAGTTTGTCTGCTGTCCCAAGCACTTCAAGAGTGAGTAAACATTCTAAACAGAAATTAGGCTTTAATTTATATTATCTATATGCATTAAAGTCTCTTCCATTTTCCCTTGTAAATGACAGAAATATTTCATTGCAAGCCATATTGTTTTGTTGCTCCTCGAAAAGCCCTGTTAAGTTTCGAAAACAATAGTTTTTGTGCCACAAAAATATGTTATTCTGCGAATCCGAACAAAAAAGAAACATATTTAGTTGGCTAACGTTTACATTTTTCTTTTCCTTTTTTCCCCCCCTGAATTGGCATACAATTTTCCTGGCATACACATTTTTTTTTTTTTGTTCACCCAGTTCTGTATTTGCATTGTATTTTAGTAGGAGGTGTGGCCATTAGTTGCTTTTGGCGTTGTGGTTATAGAATTAATTATTTAAACCGAAATCGAATGCAGAGAACTAACAAATGTGCCATCACCCTATGCGATTATCATTTCTGCATTATTTAATCGGTTTGAGATTTATTTATGCAATAACTTAACAATTGAAGGCTGAGAGTTTCACTAGGAAATTGAAAGCCCCTAGAATCTTGTTTAATAATAATTCCTCTATTATATTCTTCTCTTATAGCCGATGAAATCCATGTGAAAAAGACCGATTTGCCAGTAATGCCCCCGGCACAGATTACCAATGCCAACGATGAGCTGGTGGCCAACGATGAGGACGACAGCAATGACTCTAATTACTCGAAAGATGCCAACGATGAGGAGCTGGACGATGAGGATGATCTAATGGGCGACGATGAAGAGGACGAAATGGTGGCCGACGAGGCGGCTGCGGCTGGTGGTAGTCCCAGTGCCGGATCTGGATCTTCGGGAGATGCCAACAGTGGCTCCTTGGATGACATTAATACGGAATACGATAGCGGCGAGGAGGGTGACAATTACGAGGAGGATGGCGGTGCCGGTTCTGAGGCCGAAACCGAGGGAGATTCATGGGATCAGAGTGGAGCCAAGCCCCTGAAGGGTGGTGCCTTGTCTCCGTCCTCGTTATCCTCGTCCTCCTCATCGTCCTCATCATCCCCGTCTTCGGTATCTGACAAGACACCCCAAAAGTCCGACCTGGTGACCAGCACCCCACAGCTCTCGGTGGCCGCTGCAGCAGCTGCCAATGCCGGTTCGGGATCGGGACAGGGAGCACCGCCACCATCAACGGCCCAGCCCACATCGGATCCGTACTTCACCCACTTTGATCCGCACTACGAGCACCAGAGCTACAAAGTAAGTCAGAAAGTAAGTGTTTACGTTGAGGGCGCAGGTTTATTTATCGATGCAACACAAAACGTATTCTAAACAAAGGAAGCCCAACAGCGCCTTGAGGAATCGCATCGCGAGAAGGTCACGCGCGTGATGAAGGACTGGTCGGATCTGGAGGAGAAGTACCAGGACATGCGGCTGGCTGATCCCAAGGCGGCCCAATCGTTCAAGCAGCGGATGACGGCACGCTTCCAGGTCAGTCATCCGTGTGACGCACTCATCCCCCTTCACCATTACCCTTCACTGTCACTGTCACTGTCACTGTCTCTCTACCTCTACCTCTACTCTGTCTCTCTCTCTCTCTACTCTCATCACATCTCTCTCTGTCTCTCTCACTCGCACTGAACCCCACTTCGACTGCCTGAAAGCACCACCACCCCCCAAAACCCAAGCCCCTTCCACCTGTATCCTGTATCTCCTGTATTTATCAGCTCTATGACTATGTAAACGCTATGTCTCTGCATCTGAATGTGTGTGTATGTCTGCGTCTGTATTGGGGAGCTTCACCTGGCAAAGGAGATCGATTGATCAAAAATAATTAAATATCTACTTTAGAATCTGGAATCCAACCTTATTCCTTCAGTCCACCTGTGAGAGCCAAGAAATGTTAAGTTTAAATGGATCAGAGTGGCTTTATTGATCATTGAAATGTAATTATAAAAGACATATGAATAGAGTATTATTCCAAAGCCCATGCAAAATATGATCTCTAGCGATCTCTAGGCCAAATGAAGCTACCCTTGTAATAGGCCTCATAACTAGTACCCAAGACATCTGTAGTCTATATTAACCATATCATTAAGCGCTTATTATTTTCCTCTGTTGATTTTGTTACCATTTTAAACCAATTGTCATGCACCAAGTATCGTAATCGTAACCCTAATCGTACTCGTAATCGTAATAGTTTCCTACTCTAACCGTAAGCTTAGCTCATTGAGTCGTCTTTTTCCGGCATTAAGTTGTGCTCATTGTATCGCCTGCTTTTCGTTTGCTGCCCCACGAGGTCCAGAAAAGCTGAGTACTCAGTGACTCAGAGAGTCTGGGCATCGCAGGGCCGACTTTTATTTATTTTTGTGTATCCATATGTATGGCAAATGGGAGCGAAAGAGGCATCAGATTGTAATCATAACAGCAATAACAGTAACAATAACAATAACAATACCAGCTACAGTAACAGTAAAAGCAACAATAAAAGCTGCTCGTAATCTAACCAGTTAACGATGAACAGCCACAGCAAGAACAGCAAGAACAATAGATCAAATCTACTATCCATATTACTAACTAACATCCAAAGTGCTTTGTAGTTGAACTGATTGGCATATAAACTAACTATAATCAATACCTATATACCTAAACCCTGTACCTATACCCCCCATCCTTAGTTATCTCTTCATTTCAAAATCCCGCAAACCGATACCTGACCCAGACGGATAACCCAACCCCCCGACTTCGATGTGTGTTGCTCGCATTATAGTCCTGTAAATGCTGCTTTCGTGTAACCGCTGCGCTTTTGCAAGCATCGCTGCCACTAGGCCGGGAATGAACTGCATCCATGTATATATCCCATATATATATATAGTCCATTCAGAATCAGATCGAAGTCCCGAGAACCCGTGTCCCGGATCATTAAAAATCCAACAAATCTATTGCACCGCATCAGTGGCTCGCACTCTCTCTCTCTCGCTCGTTCGATCTAGCTCATGGTAGCACCATCTCTGTAGCGGCACCAATCTCCCTTTTTCCATCCCCATCCATATAGAGATTCCCGCGAGAATGACCAGCACCCTTCCCACGACAAACTCTCTCCCCAAACATTTCAACCACAAACATTTCACGAGATATATACGTACGAATCAAAGTAATTTTTTTCGAAAATTTAACAAAAAAAAAAAAACAAACCGAATACTGATAACCGATAAACGAACAAACCAAATTACCGATAGACCACCGATCGACAGTTGCATATTGTTATCGATCGACGCAAATTCCCCATGCTGATAATCTTTCTCTCTTGGTGTGCAATACGTCTTTATATGGGAATGTAATTTTAGACTTCTGTTCAGGCACTCGAGGAAGAAGGCAACGCCGAGAAACACCAGCTGGCCGCCATGCACCAGCAGCGCGTCCTAGCCCACATCAACCAGCGGAAGCGGGAGGCCATGACGTGCTACACCCAGGCCCTTACCGAGCAGCCACCGAACGTGAGTAGAGTCCCCCAGTATCGAGAGGAAAGATCCCTTGAGTAGAGTCCATTAGTATAAAGAAGAAAGTTATCTTGGATAAAGTCCCCAGTATCAAAATAAAAGATCTCTTGAGTAGAGCTCCCCAGTATCGAGAGGAAATATCCCTTGAGTAGAGTCCAGTAGTATAAAGCAAAAAGATTTCTTGAGTACATTTCCCCAGTGTCGAGAGGAAAGATAACCTGAGTACAGTCTCCCAGTATCAAGAGGAAAGATTTCTTGAGTAGAGTTCGCCAGTACAGATAGAAAAGATCTCTTGAGATAAGTTCCTAAGTATCGAGAGAAAAGATTTCTTGAGTAGAGTTCCCCAGTATCGAGAGAAAATATCCCTTGAGTTGAGTCCCCCAATATCGAGAAAAAAGATCTCTTAGATACCGTTCCGAAGTATCGACAGGAAAGATCCTTAACCTCAGCAGTCTTTCGGCCCACCCGCGGGCGCCAAAAAATTATGAATTTGAATTCTAAAGACTTTTTCTTATTTTCTAAATTTTAATAATTAAAACCTAATAGTTTTTCCAAATTTTTCCTTTTAATGTTCAGTTCTCTAAAGGTTCCATAATCAGAATTAATCCCGCTTTGCTTTATATGGTATAACATATATTAACACCTGTAATACCTCGCAGGCCCACCACGTGGAGAAGTGCTTGCAGAAGCTGCTGCGCGCCTTGCACAAGGATCGTGCCCATGCCCTTGCCCATTATCGCCACCTGCTGAACTCCGGTGGACCCGGTGGATTGGAGGCAGCTGCCTCGGAACGACCACGCACCCTGGAGCGCCTGATTGACATCGATCGTGCTGTTAATCAGTCCATGACCATGCTGAAGCGTTACCCAGAGCTATCGGCCAAGATCGCCCAGCTGATGAATGATTACATTTTGGCATTGCGCAGCAAGGACGATATTCCCGGTTCATCGTTGGGCATGAGCGAGGAGGCGGAGGCTGGCATTCTGGACAAATATCGCATCGAGATCGAGCGCAAGGTGGCCGAGAAGGAACGTCTTCGACTGGCCGAGAAGCAGCGCAAGGAGCAGCGGGCCGCGGAGCGCGAGAAGCTGCGCGAGGAGAAGCTACGAATGGAGGCCAAGAAAGTGGACGATATGCTCAAGTCGCAGGCGGCCGAGCAGCAATCCCAATCGCAATCCCAGTCGCAGCCCTCGTCCACTCAGTCGCAGGCGCAGCAGCAGCAGCAGGAGAAGAGCCTGAGCAGCAAGGAGCTGGGCCTGGGCTCCGACGGTGGCCTAGTGACTGCGGCCAACCTCAATCTGGACACCACCAAGAGCGAGAAGGAGCTGTCGGACACTGAGTATGCCGAGGCCACAGTAAGGTGGGTACAATATATAATATTCTTCCTGGAATTGAGTCCCTTACTAAATTTGATCTTTGTCTTTGGTGTGTCCTGCAGCAGCACCAAGGTGCAGACCGTCTTGCCCACGGTCGACGATGATGCAGTGCAGCGGGCGGTAGAGGATGTGGCCGCCGCCGTTGCCCACCAGGAAGCCGAGCCGCAGGTGCAGCACTTCATGACCCATGACCTGGGCCACCGTGAATCGGTATTTGAACTTGGGAGTTTTCCCTTTTTTTTATTATTATTTTTTAAAGCATATTTTTTTCTGAAATCCTTTTCTCTCCCTGTACTTGCAGAGCTTCTCGCTGCGCCGTGAATTCGCGCAGCACGCGCACGCGGCCAAGGAAGGTCGTAATGTCTACTTCACGCTCTCCTTCGCGGGCATTGCCCTCATGGCGGCTGTCTTTGTGGGCGTGGCCGTAGCCAAGTGGCGGACATCACGCTCGCCGCATGCCCAGGGCTTCATTGAGGTCGATCAGGTGAGGTTTTTGGTGTCAAGGAGTTGGTAGAGAAAGGGAATCGATCAAATGGCAAACTTATCGAGAAGCCTTCTAAAAAAAAATCCCCATGCCCTGATTCAACGATTTACAGCTTAGAATTCCTTAATTTTTCTGGCCTTTAAAGGTTGCTAAGCAGTTTATAAGCAAGAAAATACTAATTCTGAAATTGATAATTACAAAATAAACTTGTAGATTTTATTTTCTTTTAACAAATGGCTAGATTGGCTCGGCTGTTGCTGCTGATCAAGAGTTTACATGGTTTATAAGGTCAGAAATGACACTTTCACTGCGTTGCAAACTCCTTCAAAAAAAGTTAAAATACCATTCAATGGTATTACCAGAAAATAAAAATTTTCTGATGCTTTTCCAGACTTTCCCGTGTTCCAATTCACCACCTATCTATCTATCTCTTTCTATTATACAATATTTTTGTACTAATTTTCCTATTTTAACCATCCAGAACGTGACCACACACCATCCCATCGTGCAGGAGGAGAAGATCGTGCCCAATATGCAGATTAATGGGTACGAGAATCCGACCTACAAATATTTCGAGGTGAAAGAGTAAGCGGGACGGCTGCAATGGCGGCGCTGCTGTGCGAGCGAGAGGCACACACATCAGAGGCAGCAGCGGCGCAAACCCGAAAAAAAAAAACCAAAAACAAAAAACCAAACAACAATTTCAAAATGGAATCTTAAGCGTAATATTAAAAACAAAAGGAAAACAAAAAACAAATAAGCAGCGGAAAGCAAAAGCGGAAGCGGAAGCAGAAGAGAAATGATTTTTTTTTTCGTCAGTAAAACAAACAAACAAAGGAGCGCAGTTCCAATAAGAGAGAATAAAGAGAAGCATGTGAAGAGGCAGAAGAAGAAGCACGGAGAACGGATAGCGGAGAAAGGATAATCCGAGAAGTGGGTAGAAGAAGGCAGATAAATTCAATGAATGGTAATATATCTATATATTAAATTAAAGCAAGCAAGCAGAAAGGCAAAGAATATAAAGCAAGCAATTAAATTTAAGTATTTGAATGTTTAACAAAAATGCAGTAAAAACATCCTCTCTAGCTCTCTCTCTCCCTCTCTCTCTCTCTTACTCCCACTCTCTCGATCTCTCGCTTACTCTCACTCCCTCGCTCTCACTCACACACTGGCTCTCTCGCTCTGTCTCACTTAGCCAGTCTGTCCCTTTCCCACACACACATACACACACTTGGCACATTGTTGTTCTTGTTGGGAGCAAAAAAGCAAAAGAGGCAAGCGAAGAAAACACACAGACGCACACACTCACGTGAATAAGAAGGGAGTAGCAAGAGCAGAAGGAGAAGAAGAAGGAGGAGAAGGAGAAGGAAGAGGAGGAGGAGTGGGAGGAGAAGAAGGAGAGCAGAAGCAGAAGCAAAACGCAAAACAAAAGATATTCCTAGTAAATAAATTTGTCAACACACACACACACACAACACACATATACATGCATCACTCATGCCTCAAACATAACTCACTCATGACCCAGGACATCACATGCAGCTTCGTAGCATACTTTTGAGCGTTGCTTGCCGATCGCAATAAAATTAGAGCCGCGCTAAGAAAGCTGAAAGCAAGAATCAACTCACAGTTACACACACTGAAACACACTCACACACACAAGTGAACCTAAGAGCTACCTACGCGTACTAATCTCTATATATGAACGTGCATATATGCATATATGTATATGTATAACTCTTTCTAAACATTAAACACACACTCACGCCATACCACACACCCATAAAAGCAAAAGCAAAAGCAAAAGCGAAACCACAAGCCCAACAAAAATTATATATACACAATATATATACATATATATATATACACAATATATATTTAAAGCAAAGCAAGAAGAAATGTCCATAAATGTATTTATGTATCTATACACGAGCAAAAACACAACCCGAAAGGAAGAATAAACAAAAATAAGGAGTATTGCCAGCAGCCATTATAGAGCAAGAAAGAGAATTTCGGTAAACCGTAACGTAACGTGATGTAAACGTAAACGTAAATGGTAAACGTAACGTAAACGATGCTTGGCAGTCTATGAAATTAATAAAAATAAATAAAATCAGCTACGTAAACAGAAACAATGCAAAACGCTAAGCTAATTGCAGACAGAAACAAAATAAGAAAAGATGAATTTGCAAAAAAAGAAAAGGCAAAAAAATGAAAATGAAAATGAGAAGAACTTTTAGAACTTTTTCTGCATATTTTGTGTGTAAGTCGATGGCAAAAATGTTTATTCTCTTTTTTTATGTTACATGTTTCACTCAAAGGCCAGCACAAAACACGATACCCACACACCACACACAACACACGACACACACACAAGACACCAGAGGAGCCCTTGAGCAGTCGAAAAGCAAGAAAGCAGGAAAATGCAATTTTATTTTCACTTCCCCAGGTTTTCATATCAAAAAAGCTTCACTGCAATCGAACTGTTTGCATAATTGCCTTAGGCAAAATCTGATAAGAGTTACCCAAACGGAGGCGGAATCGAAACCCGGACCGGACTCCGGGGAGACAAGACCGGGACCGACACCACCTAGTAGAGTGCCGGGCGAAGAGGCCCCAAGATAAACCACATTTCGAAATGGCTAGTTTCATTTCTCAGCTCGATTGCTTGGCAAATATTTGGCCTGCTTTGTTCGAGCAGCGAGATACTGTTACTCAATCAAGCCAAATATAATCGAAATGCTTTCCCCCTCAATCAGACGACGATCGGACGCCCTTTCCACTTGTTCAAGTTCGCTTCGAATTGTATTCAATCAATGAAAAAGTTCAACAAAGTTTTATTCCTCTTTAAAATAAAACCCTAATCTGAGCTTTCTTTAAAATTACTAAAACTGAAACTAAAATATTAGAAGCTGAAATGAAAGTTAAGATTGAAACTGAATGAAAACAAAAACTATATCAAAAGCTGAATCGGTTTCAGCCCGTAGATTGAAACCGCTATTGATGGAAAATTTGAGCTCAGATTGAAACTGATATTGAACGAAAGTTGAATCAGGCGCCACAACCTGTTAATGGAGATTGAAAATGAGGGGTTGCCTTTTTGTGATTCGTATGTTAAATCGGAAATTGAGATTCTGAATGAGATTTGAGATGCGAATTGAACAAATAATGAAGCGTTGCAACTAAGATTCTGATTGAAACTGATATTGAAGCTGTAATTGAAGCTGAAGCTTGAGGCCACCGCGATTGAAAGCAGGAAATCGAATCGACAAAACCGACCTAGAAACTGAGTTTGAAACAAACTCCGAAATTGAGCTCGAAATAAAGAGTATTCTTTGGAACAGGGAATGTGATTCAAATTCAAAAGTCACTTGAAATTGAGGCTAAAATTGAAGCTGGATGAAACCGAAAATGGGACTGAAATTGCAATTGAAACTCTCATTGCAATTGAAGCTGAAGGGGTGAATGGAATCGAAAACAAGAAGACTTTTTCAAGTACAACTTTCGCTTCAATTGGAAAACTCAGTGTCAATTATGATCACAGACTTCTATTTGGTTTCTGAGAATCTGGATTAGTGACAATTTCAATTTTGAATTTATTTTAGATTTTTCGTTTCAATGAACACCTTTTTTTGACTCCAATTTCCGACGGTGCTTTAGTCTCACTCTCTAGATCAGTTTGTGCTTCAATACTCCCCTTCAATTCCATTTTTAAGGTGAGTTTCAATTTAAATTTTACCATCTCAATCTCGACCTCAAGTTTGGTGCCTGTTTCAACTGTCAATCTATATCCTAATGATCTGAACTCTACATATATCAAGGGATTATCTAAACTGTGTTTTTTTTTTTTTGTAACCAAGAATCCGTTCTTCGAGGCAAACTCACGGCGCTCCCGCACACACAGACACTTAAAGACGACATAATATATAATGCTAAATGTATTACGACAACAATATATATACATCTATATATATATATAAATATATATATACATATATATATACATATACAAACACATATATATTTCAACAGAACAACAACAAAACCAAAAAGAAACAACCAACAAAAGGCGAATCAACTACACAACAAGTAAATAAGAAGAAAAATCTAACTAGTCAAAGCTTGAATATTTTTTAATTTATTCATTAATACAACAAGAACAACAACAAGAAAGCAAAAACAAAAATGAAAAAGTATACATATATATAAAAAAAAAAAACAAAAAAACAAAAACAAAACAAGAAAAAAACAATTGATATTTACACTTAGTGAAGCAAAAAACAAAACCAAAAAAACAAAAAAAGCGGAAAGTAAAAGCAAAAAAAAAACCAAAAACGAAAGCAAAAAAAAAACACAAAAAAAGATGCAAATGTGTAAGAAATAAACCCCGTCCTGCATAAATAAAATTAAATAAAATAATAAAATAAATGAAAACACAAAACCAAATATCATAAAACAAAAAAGATTTACACAAAGATTTAAAAAGCGAAAAGAAACGAGGAAAGCAGCAACAAGAAAATTATAATGAAATCGCATGTGTTTTTGTCGTAGTCTCATCATTGAAAACAAAACAAAGCAAAGCAAAACAAACAAACAAAACAAAAAACCACAACAAACAAAAATGCAAAAGCAGAAAGCAAAAGCAACCAAAAAAAGTAAGTAAATCGAAACGAGAGAAAAACAGCAGCAGCAACAATTTGTGTAATTCTTTTTGTCAAAACTATGATTTTTGCATAAAACGAGAGGCGACGATATATAGACGAGGGCCGACGGCGAGCGGAGAGCGGAAAACTCTCCACCGGGCATAAGAAAATTTAAATATTAAATGTACTCAAAGACAATTGTAATTGCAACAATAATTGTACGCTATATATACTATTATTAATGTGGAAAAGATTTCAGCAGCATTCGGCATTGGCCCCGCCACGGATCGAATCGAATCGGATCCCCCTCGACCGAGACTCCGAGACTCTGGGCCCCGATCCTCGATCCTCGATCCTTGATCCGCGATTATCTTGGGATCCTTGGTTTATGGGCTGTATCGGGCGTTGGGTTGGGGAAGCTTGGGCATCCCAC
>JAEIHY010017493.1:0-12794 GCA_018904565.1 Drosophila tsacasi | reverse complement strand
CAAATGGAAATAGAAAAACAACAACAAAAATGAAAATAAAAAATTTTGTAAATTTGAATTTTCCTACTGCGCCGAAAGGTGTAAAGCCTGATGAGGGTTAAGCGGTGTCCAACCCACAATTGCCTGTGCATGAGGGGCTGCACTTGGAGAAAGGGAAGTGGTTTTTGGTTTGATTTTAGCTAAATTAATAGTTATAATTATTTAAATTGTTTATAGATTGATTAAAGATTAAAAGATACAAAATATATATACATATATATTGTTTAAAAAATTGTTTTGGTATTTTGTTTATAATATATATTTAATAGAACTAATGTATATGCAAATATATATTATATAATATCTAAAATTTTCCCTTCGATATATGTGAATGTATTTTTTCCAGTGCATCGCTCTGTGCTGTGCCAGCGGAAATGTTTTTGCCTTGTCCGCTGACGGAGCACAAACCAAAAAGGGGCAAAGCTAATGGGTTGGGAAGTGCCGGCGGAGCCGTGGAGCCGTGGAGCAGGGCAGCAGATTATAAAAAGTGTATATAAACAACTTTGCATTGCCGGGCAACATTCGCCCGCCAGAAGCCAGAAGCCAGTGCCACCTGACCCGCCCCGCCTGGCCGCTTTATATTGAAATATTTCTGTGGTCATGCAAATTTAATACGCCGCATGAGGCAAAACAAGCGAAACCCGAAACCCGAAACCGAAACCGAAACTGAAGCCAAAGCCAAAGCCTCTTGGCCCCACGTGTGCTAATTGGCGGTGCCGCCAAAAACAGAGGTTCGGGTCCAAAAGGGGGAAGGGCGGTGCAGTGGCCAAAAGAGCGTAACAGCCAAGTTAGTTTTTAAATATTAAAAGACTCTCAAGCTGTGTTGAGGCGACACCGAGAACAGGGTTAAGTGTTTAGGTATCAATATATCATTAGAAGTTACGGGGAGTAAGTGTTTTATATTAATAAACACTTTACCTTGGGTTAGTTTTAATAACCAGCGATTATTTAATACTGTCACTCATTGGCAATGAAAAGTTCTAGATAGTTATTTTCTAGGCAAACTTAAATTATAATTATAAATTTGGAATCCATTCTTTGTTGAGAATACATATTTTTCACCTTAAAACTGCACTCTTCATAGCTCCTTTCCTTTTCACCAAGGAATGCTCTTCGGTATATTTCTTGCCAACGATAAGACTTTCTATACTTAATATACCCCCAGCACAGATGTCACATATTTGTATTATATATAGTATCCTCCTCACACTCCGATCTCTCACCTTATGAAGTGCTACCCAGATTGAGTCATGCAAATTCGATTCCTGACTCTTGGCTCTGAGCTACCAAAATCCTGTATCATCTGGCTTGGGCCAAAAGCTAGTGGCTTGGCTGGCTGTAAACATTTTCCAGCTTCGTTTTTGAACGTTTTGACTGTCTTTTTGGGCATTAAATATTGGTTACAGTCACGGGGGAGTGCAGCGGATTTTTTTCGGTAACTTTTTGGGGCCGGTAACAGTGGTGCCCCGCGCTCTCCTCTGCGGTCAAACGGCAAAGAGAGGCTGCACAGTGAGGTAACAAAGGAGGGAATTTTACTAAATTCTGTACCAAAGGATTAGCTTCAAATATTATTTATATTATTTCTGGCAGTAAAAATATGATTTCAAAACTAGTTGAAAATTATTTCTTATCTAAATAGGTCTTCGGTAAGCAAATCACCCTAAAACTTTAGGTTTTTAGAGGCCATAAATTGTCATTAACTTTACCTTGATCCCATATTACTATAAATCTATCTTTAAAGAATTCCACTTTCTTAAAGAATTTATTTTTTAATATCATATATTTTATATATTTATTCTTAAACTTTGATCTACACAACATTCAGAGCTCTATATCCGCACTGTGCCTGGGCCAAGGACTGCCAAAAGCTTTGCGGTTGTTGGCTTGCTTTTATTATTGTTGTTGTTGTTGTTGTTGTTGTTAAGCCTGTCATTCCCAGGACGAGGCTTCAGCCGAAGGATCAGGAGGAGTAGTCCGAATCCGAGAGCGTGTCCACAGAGGGGCACACTGAAGCGGCTGGCCGGAAGTGCTGCATTGCGTCCACTTCCGGCCCGGGGCCTGGTCCTTTTCCATGGAAACCTTTCGGCCTCCCGCCGACTCCGACTCCCCCCGCGCCTCGCCAAGTGCTGTTTCCAGTTTATTTAACATGCCATTTGTTGGGCCATGCCAAAATGGATTTATTGCTGTAGTTGTTGCATAAATCATGACGCTTTTCACGCACTTTTCCACACGGCGACCAGGAGAAGACGTCGCGGTGCAGAGCTTTGGATAACCGAAAAGCTAAGCTGAGCTGTGCAGGACGAAGGCAAAGTAAATAAAGGCCGGGGACCGAGAGTATTGTCTTAAAGACGCCAGGATAAATGCTGAATTGCTTTTCGTCCTAGTTTTTCCACTCTCTCCACTCTCTCCCTCTCGCTGTCTGTAGCCAAGCCAGCTCCGTGCTGTCGATCAATCTTGGCAAAGTCTAGCCCCATCCTTGAAATCCTTGTCAGAAAATCAACATTTCGTGGCACCCTGAGCTGTGCATGATATTAGCTGCTGTTCAACTTTCCCAGCACTCTCTCACTGAATGCAAATTTATTTCCAAATAATTGCACTGACAGGGGAAAAGGGCTCAAACACTTTCTGACCCCTTTCCTGGCCCACCTGTCAATGCATAAATGCGGCAAGACCAAAACTTTCCCCTTATCCCTTAAATGCAAAATTTAAACAACACCAAAGAAAATAAAACAAACAAAATCCTTATAGTGAAAAAAAGAACGAAATAAAATTAAGCTCTAAACAAAGGGACCACGACCAGGCGACGGGATGCAGCTAAAAATTCGAAACAGATTCCAAATCTATTTAAAAGTTATGGCCGCAACTATTTGTGGCCTGCAGAGGAGGCGCCAGGAACCTAGCCCTAGGTGTATGACCAGGAACCAGGAACCAGGAGCAGAATGCAAGGTGCGACATGCAGGTGCTAGGGCAGGTGGCAGGAAGGAGCAGCTGCAGGTGCAGAAGCAGCTCCTCCCTCCCTCCATCCCTCTGCAAATACTAAGGGAATATCTCTCGATGGCCACTGAAAGTGGCGCTGTTGATGGGTGACGTTGCCCAAACTTTTTGACACTTTAAAAACTTTGCCCACACACGCGTACACACGCTGTCGTATTTCGGCCAGCCTGGTCCTGAAAGTTACGTTAAATGGTTTTAAAGGTTTCGGTTTTAGGGGTTGTGCGAGGTGCCAAGGTTTTCAACTTGGCCTGGCCGTAATCCTTGTCCCAGCAACAGTCCCAGTCCCAGTCCAAGTCCCAGTCTATGCAAAGTTGCTCACAGTTTCCATTCCCATTCCCCATCCCACCCCATGTTTATTTCGGGCCACAGGGCTTTTACTCCTTGTGGTCCTTGTGGGGGCGGGTATTAGTCAATAACTTTCGTCCTGCGACAAATTTTTCTATTAGCCAACACTGGCTGAAAGCTGAAGGCTGAAGGCTGATATTTCGGATATTTTCGGTTACATTACGGCCAGACTAATGAGAGTCTGTTGGTGACGAATGACGTTTGCTGGGCAAATATTTGCATTCGTTGGGCTTTGCTTGGCTCTAAAACTAAGTCGAAGCCGAGGTTTTAAAGCATATTTAAGTTGAGTAAATGTAACGGGAGAAAGGGGGAAAAAGAATCCATTTTCCCCAGGCAAACTCCTAGGGTTTTTCCTCATTTGGAGCAGCTGTTTCCCTTAGAACTTTTATTACTCCGCTCAAGCTCAGCAGAAGGACTTCCCCTTTATTATTTCTTTATTCCTTTTGCCCGAACTAGACACGGCTTATGCCAGTTCTTTCCTTTTGGTTTTGTGATTAATGAATCTGTTTCGGTTTTGCCTCGGTAGTCCTGCTGCATTTAGCCTCAATTTGTCAGAAGACGATTGCGATAATGGGGTCCTGGGATATGCACCAAGCTCAGCATTCCTGCTCCCAAGAAATCCCAGTTAACCTGCTATTGCCCGTTTTAACCCACTGTAGACTCCCTTTAGTCCCCACACTTGTCAACGCCCAACAAAAAAATGTTAAAACACTTTTGACATTTTCAGCGTAATGAAAAGCAATAACATTTATAATATCCGCCCATGCCCTGCCACCGAAAGGCATGAACGGTGCTTTTTTTTTAAATATTTGCCATTCAAATATTTGCCTCAATGATTCGTTTCATTATTCTTTGTATTTCGTTCTTTTTCGCATTTTTTAATATACAATAAATAAAAGAAGCACCGGAGAGGTGAATGGTGGAGCAAGTCGACTGAATGATACCCTGTCATTAAAATTAATGAATAACTAAATATTAAAATATAATTAAATATGTATTTAGGTAGTATATAAGGAAAACTAATTTTCTATCTTAAGACTATTATTATTATTTTTATTATCATTCGTTTTCCATGCCAGCTGAAGGGTATTCCCTTGTGAGGGATGACAAGTGAGAGAGATTTTTGGCAGAAGGGGAAATCTGCAAATGAATCACTTTATTATGGTTGTCCAGCAGTGATGCCAGGACAAACCTATTATTTGTTTTGCCAATCACTTATTTTGTATACCGAAAAATCAAGCAACAAGACAGAACAGGACAGGACAGTACGAAAATAAAAAACAAGACAACAATTTGGAATACAATAGAATAAAAAAGAAAATAATTTTATATAAATTTTTTGCAGCAACTAACTTTTATTTTTTAATAGCATTTATTTTAATCTTTTTACTAAAAATTTGTATAAAACATATGTACTTGGACACCTAAAGTCAGAGGACAGCTTAAAAAAAAAATGTGACCAGAGAGGGTCACATCCCTCCGAAAGGAAAGGATATATTAACAGCACTGACAGGAGTGTGGCCCTGTAAGGTCCTGTTGGTTGTTGTAACGCACACACCCGCAGAGTGTCACACACACACACACACAAGAGGAACAACTAGAAGCGATGTGATTTTTTATCGACTGTCATTTATTTATTATTTATTTGATATGTTCAACTCTATTTTTTACCCGCTGATTCGCCTTATAGCTTCATCCTGTCCGCCTCGCTTTCGCTGCTCTTTTATTTATATATTTTTTATTTCGCCTATCTGGCCTGACATTTCTCGCCGCTGGCTGTTTGAATTTATTCTCAATAATTTAATAGGACATCAGTTTAATGGCTTTACTGTGGCGTTCAACTGGAAGGGGTGTCCCTGCCCAACCATAACACCCCCCTCCCACCCGTTTCTGCCGCATGGCCTACGCACTAACATCAAATTTTATGACGGAGGCCATGCCAATTTGCAGAACGCAATCAAACAAATAAACAACAAGGACCAAAGCTTGGAGTGTCAAGCCGAATTCTGAGTACCTTGCAGCAGCTTATATTTAGCTTAAAATAAATACTATATAGATATTGAGTTTAGAGAGGTAGAGAAGGGTTTTCAGTGGAATATTTATATGTACATATATCCTTGATACCGGAGGGAGTCCTTCTTCTTTGGGTAGGAAACCTACCCTGCCAGTGTGTATGGAAAGTATAAATAAAGCCAGCGAAGTGTAATTGGCAGAATGGGTGTGTGAGCAATGTGACCCCGGCAAGTTGTAAATTTCCGTAATTTACTTGATTGCACCGGCAACCCTGGCCACCTGTCGTCGGCTCAAGCACCGAGGGCCTCGGCCTCCTCCTTCTCCCCCTGCTGCTCCTCCACCGCCCAGGGGCTCCTTGACGAGCCGACAATGGCACATAATCAACGAAATCGCACATATTAAAATTATGAGAGGTACCCAGCTCAGGGATTGTGATCAGTCAGCTAATTTCCGGGTGTTGGAGATATACATCTTAAGCCCGGTATTACATTTGATGCATTCCTGTTCATTTAGCTCTTAAATATCCACCAATCAGTTAAGAAATATTTAAGCAGCTTATTTATAGAATAGTATATCCCAGATTAAGGTCCCAATAAAGCATTTTACTAAACACTGAACCCGAAAATGAAATAATCCCTAAACATATGACTTCAAATTGAATCCAGATAGGACCCCATTCATCCCACTTGGATCTAGGCAAGGACCCGGAGCCCACAGCGCTACCCACTCATATTGTTGGCAATAAAGTCGCGTAATTGGAAATGTTATTTGTCCCCTCGCCCCACCTAAAGTGCTCATGCCTCATACGAGGCTTTAGCTTCTGTCACTGACGCTGCTGCTGCTGTTGATATTTCGTCGGCTCGTTCCGGGATATCTTGGGGCGGGGTTCCTTGATTACAAACACATAAATATTTAACTCAATTTGCATTTTCATAGGTTTTAAAAAGCAGCAAACAAGCATATAGCGCTCTCAGAGAAATAAGCAATGAGCCCAAAGTGAAACAAAAAGCAGCAGAGCAGCGGATGAGCCGGCGGAAACGGAAGCGGGCACTTGCATTAGCGGAAGTCGTCCTACAACAGGCGACAGGCGGCTTCGGTAGCTCCGGGCCCGTATTTATCGGCTCTCCCTTTGTCTTCCCCTTTCCCATGATATTACAAAAATAATAATTCCAGCTCCATTCCCCCTTACAACCGCCGGCAGACATGCTCGGCTGTCATATTCCTAACAACATTTAAACATGCGCGCAATTCGAAGCGAACTTTCGCAGACTTCGTCATCATCATCATCATCCTCGAGCGGCATGCTGGACTGGATTCTAGCTGGTGAAAAATATTATATAGCCTATATAATGGAGTAATTAATCGAACTAAAAAGGTTTCTTAGAGATAGTAAGTTAGATTATATTCCTTGTTTATGGAAACCTCTTTTAATATAAAACAAAATTCGGAGAATTTGAGATTTCAACGCAGTAAAGCAGTTTTTACTCAGCCTATAAATCATATATATTATTCATCGGCCTCATCAGCGCAGACGATCTAACTATACCCGCTAAAAAAACCATTTAAATACGAACCAAAATTTAAAAAAAAAAACGAATTTTTAGAATTTTAAACTCAATAACCTAATAAAAAACCTTATATCTTAATGAATGAAGTTGTAAAAGGTTAGGTACAATTTTGACCTCTTCGAATTGTAACCACTTACAATAATCCCTAATAAAAAATGTATAACTAAATCATTTTAAGCGTCAAAAATTCATCAATAATTTAAATTTTTTGGAATTTTAAAATCTATGACCTAATAAATACTGGAAATCCGCTCCGAATTAAAATTAATTAATGGAATTAATGCATAGTTATAATCGATTTAAGATTCGGTTTCCAAACCAAATGCAAAATGCAAGGATATACAAACTTTGACTTTCTTGAGTTAGCTTTCCTTCTTATGTAAACCTTTTTGTTTTTCATTAAAATCTCTCGAAGCCTGAAAATTAGAGCACACTTTTCCAAGGTATCTTGTATTCGTTTTCCCTCTGTTCCCTTTTTAAGTAAAACTTTGCCTTCTATTCGGTGTTGCTTAACATTGTCTTTGGGCTCTCTCTTTGACACGTGGGTCTCAGCGGTGGTGGTGCTGCCGAGTCCTGTCTGTTTCCCCCCCTCCTGAATGGCAGCCCGAAAAAACCCACCCAGGAGGAAGCACCTCTTCCTGGACCTTTATTTATGATGTTCATTTGCAGAGCTTAGCATAACTGCCGGCAAGAGTGCGGGGAGCTGCTCATAATTCAGCAGCAGCAGCAGTAGCAGCAGCGATGGTTCTGGGTGAGGGCATGTGGAGCTTTCCACTCACTCCCATCCTCCATGCCCCCAGGTAGTGCCATAAAAAGAAGCTACAATGCCGCACAAATGGGAAGGCCCTGGGGGCAGAGGGGGCGTTGTCTGTCGCCGTTCTGTGATCGCCTTTAATTAAGCTGCATTAATGCGTTATTCCATGGATATCCCGCTCCGGCCGCCCCCATCCGTCTCTGTCAGCGGTACGAAGGCGGTATTTTTATGTCGAGGCATTTAATTAAAAGATGCTCGTTAGCGGTGCGGGATCTGTAATAGCCCGTCAGGGCCTCCGCCCAGAATCACATTCTGATCCATGTTTCTATACGATGAGAGCGTTGTTTGAAAAAGATGTTGGGTTGTAAGCGGATTTTAAGTTTAAGTTTCTAATAAGTAATTAAATAATAATAAATAGTAATAAGATTTGGTTTTCCCAAATCAACCGCACCAGTCTCTGGCATCATAAATTCATCCTTCGAGTCGAATTGTTATTGTATCATCTTATCAATGGGATTTCCTTTTAAATAATCATATTTGTTGTTCTAAAAAAAAAAATAGCTTCTTTGCATCGAAAAAACAATGATTTTCTATTTTATCTTTCTCTTTGTTTTTTAATTTCATATCCCTACCATAATATCTCTTTTATTTGTTTCAAGTGCTTAAAAAAAGAAAAGCCACTCTTATGGGACACATAATTTCTCTCCTTCCGCAATGTTTCCAATTCATTTGCTAGCCAAATCTTTATTCATAACAATAACTGGGAAAACAAGCAGACTTTTCCCCCGAATGTTCATTAAATTTTTGAACCAAAGCCATGGCCATAACGGGCCCGATGGCGGCCGAAACAAAGCAACACACCGCAAATAACGGCAACAGCGGCTCCAGCTAGTACAAATTGTTGTATAAAATGGCCAATTAAACTGCCAATCGCCGCGAGGCGCCGCGGAATGGCCGAGAAGCAAAGCCAGATTCTAATTCGAATTGCATTTAATGTACAGGCAAAGCAGCGCAAACACGCGGCCGAACAAACAAACAAACAAACGAGCTGGCAAACAAAAATAGAAACAGGGCAGGGGAAAACGAGGGGGAACGAGGAAAACAGGGGAAAGCAAGGGAGGAAAAGCGAGGAGCTGACGGCGAAATGCAAACGAATAAATAAACAAGCTGGATGACAAGAGCTAAATGCAAAATTTAAAACAATCAAACGACGAAAATTGTATCACAGCCGCTTGCCGTGTTGTTATTGTTTCGTTTTCGTTTTTGTTTTTCGGTTTACGTTTTCATTTTCGGTTTCCTCCACTTGCTTTTCCAAAATGCCGGCAAAAGTGTCCACAAGTCACAAAACTGTCATCCACACACACACACACCAACACACAAACACAAAGTCTGGCTGGGTTTTACATTGCGTATACGCCACGTTGGCCGGTATTTATTTTTTTGAAAATGGTTTCGCAGGGGTTCAATGCAACGACGACCAGCCAATGAAAAGCTGGAAAACTCAACTGCATAATTTGACATTTGACGGGCAACAGAGCCCCAGTTACCGCATCTTCAGGCAGTTTCCAATTTTCAGCCTTCCCTTGACCACTTTTCACTTTCCACCTTTACCCAGCTTTTCATTTGCTAAATAATTTTTTAATTCGCCTTTTTTTTGTCAGGCTTTTGTTATTTATAGAGCCTCTGGTCCAGCCCCCTCCACAACCACCACGAGGGCAGCAATCGACCTCTTCCGGCTGTTTTTATTCCCATTAATTATGTTCGATTTTCGTTTGGCGTTTTGGTTATTTATAATGCCAGGCGTCTCTACCTTATATAGTTGGACACGGACACGAACACGGACACGAACACGAACACGAACACGGACATGGGCAGGGGCTTGGCTGCTTTATATTGGCCCGGGAAAGGGTTATCTATTGATTTTGCGTTGGGCCATTATTTATGAGCTTGCAATCCGGAGGCAGCAATAGATATTAAGCTTCATTACCCACTTAATACCTGCCAGCAGAAGCCGCAGCTGCTCGCAATCTTTGCACCCCACTTTGGCTAAACTAAATATTGAAATTAGTTTTCAAGTCGCAAAAGCCCTTTCACTTGCCTCTTTTGAGATGTGTGAAAATTTCACTTGGCGTCCAGCTGAGTCAACAGCCCAAACCTGCGGGGCCTGCGGTGCGTGTATGAGTGCTCGGACAGGCTAGGACGTGCAAGGACTTGCCAGAACCAGCTAGGACCTGCTGGGACCAGCTAGGACCTCTTTTCAGGCCATTGCCTGCGCTGGGCAGTCGACATTGTATTTTGATTGCAGCTCGCTTGCTATTTCAGGCCAGAGCTCTCGCGCTTTCGCGCCATTCTTATTTTTCAGTTGCATATTTTATTAGCTTTTTGCTCTATCTCTCCGGCTCTGCCTGCCGCCTGCCTTCCTTTCCCTCTCGCTATATGTGTTTTTTTAATAAAAAAGCATTTTAATTGCATTTTAATTTGCACATTTCTATTCGTAACTCGCCAAAATATTTGCTTTGTCGAGTTTGCTGCTGTTGAGTTTTTTTCGACCGCGAAAAAAGATATTCCTGTATGCAGGGAGCCGCCTCGTCCCGCCCAAAAATAAAAAAATAATAATAACAAACATGGGCCAAGGACCTTCGCCCAGAACAGGACAGAACAGGACAGGACAGCAGAGAACAGAACAGGACAGGACAGGACAGTGGGCGCTATTCAAACAGGACGCCCTGCAGCAGTTTGTTTGTCAGACTCTAAATGATTTTTAATAGCGCAATTGAAAGAGTCGCCAGGTCGACTCGACCCAAGTCACTGCCCGCGGCTGCTCGAGTCCAGGTGGTTGGAGGAGGGTTACTCGGGTCGATTTAAGGACAAAGGCGGGGTATTCCTGACCGACAACTCACTATCTCTAAGGGGAGCCAAATTTGTTGAAAAAAAAAGTAAATTATCTCAATACTGCTCGTGATATTACCCATAAAGATATATATATTTAGTATGTTTGCCCACAGAGGAGGGTATTGCCTAGTCCGCAGCAAGGGCTCTCTTTTCTCCTGCTCCTTGTTGTCAGCACTTGCTCGCCCTGTGTTTGCCCTTGAATATGAAATGGAAAACTCAATGGCGCTGGCAAACAAGCCGGCAAGCAAACAGACCAAGAGCAGCCGGCAGGGGGATGGATCCTTAAGACGCACAACAAGGAGCTGAGAGACAGACAGACAGACAGACAGTCAGGGAGACTGAAGGCACCTCGGGGTTGTCAGGTAGCCGTCGTTGTCGTCGCAATTTCTGTCGTCGCCTCATTGTTTTTAGCTCTCTGACTCTGGCTGGGAAACCTTCGAGGCAGCAGCGGGTCCTGGCCAGGGAGCAAGTGGCTGTCATCAGCTGAGAAAGGGTATCGGTGACGTGTGAGGGGTAATGCTTAGCAAATAATCAACACAATAATCCATACACTCTTCCATTTCCAGCGCAATGCGTCCTTTATGTTTTTGCTGCTCAATGGAATAAATTAATGGTTGCTTTTGAGTCAAGGAAGATGCGGCTCTTTAGCAGCTGGTCTGATTGATTGATGGCTGATTGGCAGGCCTGATTGATGCCGCTGCCCTCGCCGCCGCCGCCGCCACATTTGATTGACAAAGCACCAGGGTGGGGCATCCACAGCCAAGACCACCAAGTCGCATGACAAAGTCTCAGTCTGGACAACAGAGTTAAATGGAACAGAGAAGTCCTACATATATACGCGGCCTAGAGTCTAGACACATAAGCCAGTCGCCTGAGCCCGGGGCTAAGGTGACTCGACTCTAAGTCGAACGATTGAAAGTGAAGTAGAAGAAGTGGTGGCAAGGTGGAGTTTAGGCTCTGGTCTTCGTCAAAGATGCAGACAATGGAGTCAAGCGGGAAACTTGACCCGCAACTACAACTGCAAAGCTGAGGTCAGCTACCTCCAGGGAACAGGTTACACCAGCAGCTACTTCAATTAATGGCTAATTAGCCAAGGAAATCAATACTACAATTCCTTGTGAGGAATTCCTGTGGAGTTCACCACCGCAAAACAAAGCTTGCCTTTATGATATCCCTGAACTACTGCTCCAGTTTCCTATTTAAGAAATAGGTTGCTCTGGACCCGGGTCCCATGCTAAGCTGATTGTAAAGATCAATTTAGATTTCAAGCAGCTCAGACTGCTGCCCGGCTTCTGCCCTTCATAAAAGCGAATCGTTTTGGAGCGAATCGAATAAAAAAGAGAGATTTACCGAAGTGGGAGTCGCTCCTCCCTTCATGGCTTCATGGCTTGCAGGCACCGAGAAGATGTGAAATTCTTGGCAAATCTGGCGAATAATCGAAGCCTGGAAGGGGAAGCACAGCATTTGTAGATAAACTCACTGGGTTGTCTCTTTCTCTCTCTCTATCTGGGTTGTTTGTGGCAAAGACAAACAGACTCACATTAAATGGCACAGTTTTAGGCAAAAAAAAAATAGAGGAATAAAAATTACTTGAGGGGAGCGGAGGCTTAGCTCCAAAAAGCCGAAGTTCTTATACCCTCTCCGCCACAAAAGTTCCCACTATGAAGAGGAAAAATAAATAATAAAAAAATCGGCAAGGACTTACCAAGAAAAGGGAAGCGGAAATGCCTCTGGCAACAACCACATAGAGTCCTTTGTATCGCTCCTTTCCTCATCCTTTCCCCCGTCGGCCGTAATGACAGGCAAAGTGTAAAAAATACTTTAAAAAAGAAACCGCACTAACAAAGCCAATCCCGGGAATGTTTTGGGCCGATGACAACTCGTAAAGGACATTCCGCAGTTAAACTGAAGCCTGGAGCCTGGAACACTTGTTAAGTCATACGCTCTATTCGCTCGTAACAAGCCGGAGCCTCAGCCTAAGCCTCAGCCTTAGCCTTACCCGAGAAAACGGAAACCCACTCGGGAAAGCCCCTCGCTCCTTTCCAGGGATCTGGGATCAGGTCTTGCTCTCCCCCTCTCCTCGCCTCATTGCGTTTCAAGTGTTAATTTGAGATCTCGCTGGCATAACCAGGACACATGTCCTGCCTCCATTGTGCGGACACCAAAGGAGAAAAGCAAAGAAAAGAAAA
>JAEIHY010017491.1:0-27304 GCA_018904565.1 Drosophila tsacasi | reverse complement strand
GGAAGGTGGGCCACAACAATATCCATGAGGTCTACCCCACGGCCATGCACCTCTGGATGGAACTCGTTTTCAGGCCCATCGACAGGTCGTTGGTGGACGCCATTATCCGTCAGAGGAAATACGCCGCCACCATGGTGTACGAGGTGCTCCAATCCATTGTGCAGTCGTATGCCAACGATGTTAGGCAAGAGACGTCGGTTCGACATAGGTTTATAAACATATTCGGATTAGAGTCTGGCGTCCTGCAGTTCTATACGAAACAGACGACGGCGCTGTTCGAAAAAATCCTGGCAACCAAAAGATACCCGGCCCTGAAGCCCTTCCTCAAGTACGCCTGCTTGGCGATGCCCGAAATTGAAGAGGGAGTGAAATTTAAAGAACTCCTAAAGGGCCATATAGCACCTCAGCTGAGGGATGCGATTGCAAGGTCGATGGGTGGAATGGATTACGTTCAGGCCGTACTGGGTTGGCACGGTCCAATGAAGCGTGGACTTCAACACCACAAGGAACTGCTTGCTGTTATCGATCAGGTGTGGGAAACGGCAATTAATTCAAGCGAGATCAATCATAAGATCACATCCACTGAACTGCTGGTCAGGTATAGTCACCAATTGATGACAACGAAGGAGTTGACGGTTAAGGACCTCGAGGACGAGCTCAAACGGATTGTACAGGTTGCGGAATTTATTCATGACAAAGATAAATTCTTTATGCGATTTAGATCTTCGCTGGAAAACCGTCAAATCAACGAAACATCCACCTCCGACGACCTGGAGGAAACGATGATTTCTATGCTAACCAAGAGGTTCGGCAATGCAGCCACTAGAAACCTTTCTAAGCAGTTAATAGATATGCAGAATTCTAATATCATAAAACAAAATTTTTATTCCCATTTGGTCGATAAGAATATAAAGCTTGGATTCGATTTTCGCTTGAAGTGTTTTCCTGAAGCCAGAGGAATTACACCCCAGAGCAGTATAATATTGCCGTTGGAACTCCAGCAAACCTTGGACACTTTTAAAAAGTTTTTTGAAAAAAACCATCAAAAACGAAAAGTGCAATTCAATATTCAGAAATCGTTTGGGGAGATTACCATAAATATCGATCGAACTTCTCCCTACATTGTGAACGTAAACATGCTTCAAATGTCGCTCCTGCTGCTGTTCAATCAGAACGATAAGTACACGGTCGAGGAGCTGGCGGTGAGATTAGGCACCGAAATAGATACCATAATACCGGTGAGTTTGTCTTTAGTTGAAAAAGTCTAATCAAGAAAAGACCATATAATAACAAGATGTGAAACGCCCATATTAAAAACCGTTACTCTATTTGTTATGATAAGGGTTTTCGTCAGGTGCATTTAACTCGATTTTTTAATGATTAATTTTCCCAAAATTAACCAAATTATTTGCAAATATTTTCCAGGAAATGAACAATTGCATAAGGAAGAAGATTCTAGTCTGTTCCGAGTCATTAACAAAATCTTCCTCTGTGGAAGTGGCAAAGGAATTCACAAACAGAAAACGCCATTTTAACATCAACACGGTTCCAACTAAGCAAAGAAAAATCGAACCGAAATACGAGGATAAAGACATAAAGGAAAATCGATCTACTCTAGTCCGTTTTGCAGTGGTGCGGATTATGAAGAAATGCATGATCATAAATCATACACAGCTAATTGGCGAGGTTATTAAGGAACTGAAGAATCACTTTAAACCGGACACAAAACTAATTAAAAAGGAACTTGAGTATTTGATCGAGAAGGAATACCTTGAGCGTTCCGAAAATAATTCATACACGTACGTAAGCTAGGGTTTAACATTTACTTGTTTCTAAATATTTTCAATAAACCTATGAAACGCCACAAATTTGTGTAAGGATTTGGTTTTTATCGGATTACATTTCGCGTACAAGAATAATTGAAAATATCATAATTGGGAATTGTTATTTTTTAAGACATTTGCTTTCGAGTCACTTAGATTTAAGGTTTAAGGTTTATTGCGGGCTTAAAAGTAAATCCAATTATTAGATTTGAAAGTTTTGTCCAAGGAATATAAAATTTATTTTAAGAATAGCCAAGAGTTCAATTTATTATTTCTTTCTGTTACATCATCACCGCACTTTTCGCTAAATGCTATAACTTATACTCTTTTTTTATTTTTAACGATAAATAGTTTAATTTCAACGTCTTCAAATTTCTGCTGAGAGACCCAGTAGATTGTTTTCGAGTATCGAGTATCTTAAAGAAGTTCTTGGTGTTGAATTTGAATATTCCAGGTTTTTTTATGGCAGCTATAATACATAGTCCAATGAATTGAGATTCAGTAGGGGTGTATGTAGACATGAAAAGATGGCCCAGCGTAATACAGGTGGAATGAAAGATTGGACTACATGCAAATATGGCTGGGAACATAGGCACAGATTTCCTTTTACTTTCGGCATTTTTGGTGCTTTATCTCGTGTTCATCGATTTCCTTAGCCGTCGGCAGCGACACTGCGTCTTCGCCTGTGATCACCTTGTAGTTAGAATCTATTGATCCGAATCCAAAGTGACTGGCGGGAGCCATGTTCAAAGCCACATCGCTGGATATCGGGAGATCGGAGAAATTCTGGCTAAAAGCCAAGGACATGCGCTGCACTTCGAGGCAAATGT
Organism: Drosophila tsacasi; assembly: GCA_018904565.1. Taxonomy (NCBI): domain Eukaryota; kingdom Metazoa; phylum Arthropoda; class Insecta; order Diptera; family Drosophilidae; genus Drosophila; species Drosophila tsacasi. The sequence goes on along the minus strand of JAEIHY010017491.1, from coordinate 24,651 downwards.
TTCCGTATATAAGACGATCATGCATCCTGTGCTGCAATATGGCCATCTTGGCGAGGTAACGCAACTGACTTTGGGTGAGTGGTCGGGCTAAGAAGTTTCGGCGGGACTCACTGGCTCCGGTGAGTTCTTCGCATAGCAGTTCCTCCAGTGGTAGCCCAAAAACAAGGGATATGGCTTCAGGCAACGAGCAAGGCAATTTTTGTCGGCGGGCCACGCAAAGGACTACGAAGGTGTCCCAGATTCCGCCTAATTGGATGCCATGCCGGTGATCCAGATGATCGGTGATTCGGTGGCTGTAGTGCACCACCTTGCGGGGCAGCTCCGCCTCCAGGATTACTGCCAGTTCCTTGAATATGGTGCCCAAGGCCCGGATATCGAAGACATAGGTTTCATTGGCCGTGGCCACCGCCAGCACGGACGTAAGCTGGTGGCGTCCATAGAAGCTGGGCTCCACAAGCAGCGAGAGGCTGCTCTGGTCCTTCATGTCGCGCAGGGCCTTGTGGTACTTGGCATCCGTCTGCTGAATATATATTATGTGGTTTAGCTTCCGCTCCAGGGAATCCAACTCGTGGTTTGCCAGCGGAGAGCAGATGGGTGCCTCCAATGGGTTCGATTTCACAGTGAAGTAGGACAACACACTGTCATCGCTGTCACTGTCCGCCATGTTGATTCAGAATACTGTCATATATTATTTAAAGTTTAATTATTACTTTTATTTTGATTTAAGTGGCTCGAAAAGAAGAGTGTGCCCGCCTGGGTTTACACCAGAGAGAGTGGCTGAATGCAGTGTGTGTTTTTACCTTCCTGGTAACTGGGCACACTGAATCGGTCTTCTTATCGAAGCTGCCAGACTGTCCAAAGAAAAACGCTCTTTTTACCTATATATACGCGTATTTTACACTTAGGAGATTTTTAGAGGAGCTCTAAAGTCTTATTCAATACCTTTTAATAATACTTATTTTATAATCCATTTTTTGTATTATATTTTTAGGAATCTTTGAATTTCACGTATTACATTTAAAATCCTTTCGTATCCTGTCACAGGCAGTATTTTGCGTCTGTTTTTCTTAACGTTCTTAAATTCGTTCTTAAATGATTAATGGAAGCCACGGTAATTGTTTCAGGCCATATTTTTATTAGCATACTTTTAAGATGTTCTATACAATTCGCATCTTCGGCCAGCAGTAGCAGTAAGCAGTTCTGATTGGAATCAGTCAGCAGAGTGGCAACCTTGACGAATTTAACTTTTCGAAATTATTATAAAGTAAACTATTGACATAAGCTTAAAATTTATATTTATATATTAATAAGTATAATTAAAATAATTAGTTTTATACACATAAATCACACGTAAATCTATATTTGTAAATGAAAGTATTAAGAGATTCTCGCGTTGAGTTAAGCTATTGGTATGCGTATATTATATTTTAAAAACTGGGGGTTTGCCTAGAAACGGACGGACGGACAGATAGACGGACAGACTGACATGGCTAGATCGCCTCGTCTGTTGATGCTGATCAAGAATATATATATTTTATAGGGTCGAAAATGTCTCCTTAGCTGTGTTGCAAACTTCTGGCAAAAATTATTATATCTGCAGGGGTATAATATGGTCAAAAATTGGCAAAAAATTATAAATCGAGTTTTAAATGCAGAAATGTTCGCCTGTAAAAACCAAGAAGAAAAAACCAAACCAGACTATGCTCAGACTATGGTCAAGCCAAAACTTGACCCGATTGCATGCAATATTTAAAAGAACAAATACGTTTATCATTTGCTGATTTGTTTTAGATTAATAATTGTCCCTGCCATGGACAGCTCCTAATACATGTCCCACAACATCCCAATCCAACTTCTAGCCAACCCAACAGCAAACTCAAACAAAACCCTTTCTCCACAAAACCAATCATATAAAAAATGTAGTCCATAATTTCAATACCTAAATTAATAATCACCCAGTCGAGCGGTAGCCCCAGATCACTTAATGTTCCTAATTAATTTAGTTGGCATTTAGTATATTACCAATTGTTAGATTTACAGAAATAAATAAAATTGTTTGCGCTTACCGATCGGAGCTATCAGCTTTATATATAGGATATAGGATAATAATTTTGGTCCGCACTTACCCGCAGTAGAGAACCCTTTCATCGTCCTTTCGAGTACAGAAGTTCTTCTCACAGTTATTAACACAATTATTTACTGACTTTTTAACACACGATTATTAACACAGATGTGAACGGGTGGAAGCCCGCGGACTGAGGCTTCTGCGGCGAGACGCCTTTATTTATAGGTGTGAGAAATGGAGAAAGACAGAAAGATAGATCGAGATAAAAAGAAGAGAGAGAGAAAGGGAAATAGAGAGAGAGATACATAGTACAATTTCTAATTCTACTATGGATAGATAGAGACAGAGAGGGAGTAGATACAGGGAGAGAATAATAGATTGAGTCAGAAACATAGAGAGAATTGAAAGAGAGAGATTAATAGAAAAGTAGAACTAGAGTTTACGAGAGATAGTGAGATAAAGAGAAATTGGCAGAGAAAGAAATAAACTCCGAGAAATATGTACTTGTATGTATAGTGAAATTATTATTGTTTGTTCATTAAAGTGACTCGAACTAATGTCCCGTCAATTGACTAATGAGAACGCTAAGGAGAATAAGTAAACGAAGAATTGGATTTATTTTATTCAATTGATCTCAGCTTAAGACTTAATTCTAGAGATAAAAATCTTACTTGTGCAGCACTTTGTTTACATAGGTATCTCATTCTTCCCCTCTATTTATATCCACCTCACTCTAATTCCAATGTAAATAATCGACATACGGAGCAGATGATACTGCTCTCAAATGGTATAAACAATTCTTGCAATCACTGAGTGGAGCTCCTTGAGTGGCACTCTCACTCTCAAATTATTGATACAACCAATATCCCAAGCGGGCGAACTCACTCCCAAGCTTATGTAAACAAAGGGGCATTTCGAGAGAATTTAGTCTCAAGCTGAGATCAATCAAATAAAAGGATAAAACCAATTCTTTATTTACTATTTTGACTCACGTTATTGAAGAAATAATTATATTTTCACAATATATCTCTATCATTGAGCTTCTATTTTTCTCTGCCAATTTCTCTAAATCTCACTATCTTTTCTTTTATCTATCTCTGTCTCTCCTTCTCACTCTATTTCCCTCTCTATCTCTCTATTTTTCTCTCTTTCTTTCTCTCGATCTATCTATCTCTCTCGCAACTATAAATAGTCAGTCTGTCCGCGGCTTTCCACCCGTTCCCCCAACAATTTGTTAATAATCTTGTGTTAAAAAGTGTGTAAATAACTGTGTTAGTAATTGTGTGAAGAACCCCTGCACTCGAAAGGACTTAATCATCGATGAATCTCGGCCAAGTCTGCGATGTGTCGACGAAAGGTAACTCAACTCTCTATATATAAAGCTGATAGCACCGATCGGTAAGTGCAAAAAGAATTTATTTATTTGATGTTCTGGCAACTGGCACAGGATATCCAGGCGGAATTTCCCAGGTGGAGGTCATCGGATTTTGGCCAATAGTATGTACACCGATCGCACTCTTGCCCAATATACCTTTTATCTAATCATCCGAGTTCCTTGGACATGTACTGGGAGCCGTCCAAGACAGGAGCAGAAGTTTCAAATCGGTAAAAACAAAAATAAATGGGGATAAGGGAATGGTTGGGGGAAGAGAAATATGTTGAATTTGTAAAATATCGGTATTCCTGTTAAGCGGGGATCACCATTTTACTAAGCTCTTGTTTTTTCAACCTAAAGTTTTGCCACTCCTTTATTTATTTTCAACTTTATTTTCTTTTTCGAATTATTCAAATTTTGAAAGGTGTCAAAAGCATGGCATTGCAATATTTTAGATCAATCTCATGGCACATTTTAAATTGATTATTACGCAACCAAGCAAATTAATTGTACTTATTCAATTTAAAGTAACTAAAACCTATTAAAAGTCCATAAAGTGCCCAATGAGTAATCGGTTCAATTACTACCTCCAGTAGATGCGTCTTAAGACCCCTCTCATCTTCCAGCCAAATTGAATGGAGCTTTGTCGCTCCCCATCGCATCACCACCACGGGCCGTTGGAAGAGGGAACTGGATGCGTTGCTGGGATATTGATAAGCTTTTGATTCGACCGCAAGTTAATTGACGACGCTGGCCGGTGATATGTACGTCGGCGGGATCCAGTCGATTTGCTAATGGCAAACCCAAGACTGCAAGATGAGACAAATAAGTGCTCCGTAAGTCGGCTAATAATGGAACCCGAAGCGATTATACTGCAAAAGGTTAATTGGTTTGTAAGCGCGGTGGAAAAGAAGGAAGGCGAGGGCCGTAAGTCCAGGCAGCTGACTCAACCTAATTGGCGCACACGGCGCATACTTAATGCGCTTAGATGCGGGCCAAGCTCTCCGCTTTCGCCACTGCCGCTGCCGTTGCTATTTCTATTGCCATTGGCCCTGCAGGAGCCGCTTTGGCGCTTGTAATTAAATCCCGACCAAGGCATGCCAACCAGCCCAGGCGCCCAACTGCAACGTTACAGAATTGAGCCGTTGAAAGGGCAAATAAGGTTTAATTTGAATACGCTTGCTAAGTAAATTGAGTGAACCAAATATATCTGCTCATCTTATTTTGGACGTGCTGGAATTGAAAATAAATTCGAATTAATGGCTTTCATGCAGTTAAATGGTCGTTAAATGATGTGAGAGAATTTTATACATGGATGCAAATAAATATATGAAGGAAGTAGTATAAATATCAAATAATGGTTATTTAAAAGTGAGGTATGAAATTTATTATCATTCTTTTGGGTAGAATTTCAAGTGTTTTCAAATTCTTAGCGATTACTCTGGGATTCCGATTCCGATTACTTTGACATTCATAATTGGAATCTGCAATAGCGGAAGACAGGACCCAAGAAAGTTATTGACTATCAATTACGATACCAAAGCAGCTACTTCCCCTCGATAATTAGTGTCATAAATAGAAATGTTCCATCGTATAATGAGGCAAATACCCGGGACTCAGGTTCAAAGCCCCTCGTTTCCTTTATTTTTGCGTTTTGTTTCCGTTTTGCGCGTTGTCAATTATTGTTGCATACTTTGTGGCGAACAATGCAAAGTGGTTAATGACGACGACAGCGACGATGGCGTTGGTTAGTGGCCTTTTACGTCGGTCTTTGGGGGTGTTAGAGGCTAACAAGAAAATCCCTCTATGCCAACACGCGCGCACACCGTAATTAAGAGGCACTCCACTCTATTCCGGGCACCGGGGAGCACGATGGCTTCGGGCCAATGGGAAAACAATGGATGAACACACGCCGACCACCCACCCTTTCTGTTTCGTTTCCCGGGCTTGGCCCGGAGCTGACCCAATTAGTCGCCCAGCATCTCCATCCTTTCACCGAATCTTCGATGTGCTACGGCACAGTATCTTTCTGGTTGCCAGGCTCCGAGTTGCCACGTTAATTAAATTATCACGTGTCAATTAATGTTGCCCGGCCCAGCGACACACAGGCGGAAAAACGCAAAGGGTGAACCATTCACTTTCACATCCAACGGAGGCGCTGAGGAACACGGTGCGTATGAGCAATGCCTGTCAACTATCAGCAGTCGCAATTTCTCACAGACTCTGGCGCCATATATTTCGTTTTTACCACAAAGCAACCAAAAAGCGGGTCATAAAAACTGTCGCTCAAAAATCCGTTTGATGATTCCCGTCAAAGTTTTTCAACGATTTCATATTCGACTTTCCGCGGGAGTGCAAAAGTTCGATAACAACGCCTGGATTTGGTGGATTTTGAGCTGAAAGCAGGAATGCAAAATGATTGAAGTTCAAAGAACTTTTTAAAAATAATTTCCTATATGCAGGAACTCCTTTTCTGGTGAAATCATATTCTTACGCCACAAATACATATGTAGAGTTTTAATCTTAATCCTACTTGTAGGTATCGCTTAGTCGGTGTTTCACAATATAACTACGAGTATATATCCATTTCGGTTTCCTTTCCACGATATCTCCCTCGCTCCATTCGCTTAACGGTTAAAGTTTTTCAATTAAACGATTAAAATTCCAGCGCTTTTCGCGCGTTTAATTAAACTCAGCCCGCGGCCAGCAAATCAGAGTCAGAGCCTAGCATTTGTTTGGATTTATGCTCAATTTGATTGTGAAAATGCCTCCGGGCCGAATGCTGAATGCTGAGCAATTAGCGGTGGGTGTGCGACCACTTGATGTTGATTTCCTTGTAATTTTACAATTAAAAATAAGGGATGCCTTTTGAAAATGGTAAGTGAATGTTTATTCATGTTTATTACAATTTTCTATCCGTGTCAATTCATTTAAGGTTAATATTCGTTAGACCAGGAAACTTGAATATGATTTAAAATAATTTTACATGGGAATGATAATGTGAAACAAAGCCTATTAAAGGTTCTTAATCATATGTTTTTATATATACTACATAATATAACATAAATAAAAGGGTAGAAGCAAACCTGTCTTGTTTTTATTGCATCATTATATTTTTAAATTCTTCACATTAAATAAACACAGCCAATAAATAGAATTTATGCTCAACCATCCCTTTTCCGCCATCGATTTGCCATATTATTCCGGAAAATCCTATTTATTTAATATGCAGAAAATAAACAAAATGGCAAAAATGGGCTGTGCCAAAACATATTTCACACCTAACAAGCTTACAAGCTACTATTATTGCCGCTGCAGGCTGGCTGCTTAAATGGGATAGCCGCAAACCGCAAAATTTGTGTTACATTTGCAGGCCATCGTGTCAGCGAATTGCTATTCCTTTTTTTCTCTTTTTGCTTTTTTTTTTTTTGGCAACATTTCAGTGAAAATCGTGTGTGTCGGTTGAATTTTTTTCTGTTTAATGGCATACTTCTGGGCGCGGCGCCAACCACCTGTACAGGAGCGGCGGCAAAGAGGCAATCGGGTGGCGGGGCGTTGCAATGGGCTTCAGGTGCGAAGTATCAACGGCGGTGTTATTGTCGCCATTGCAGTTGTCCATAATGGTTTCGGCCATAAGCTCAGACAGCACCGCCAGCACCAGTAGCAGCAGCAGTCAGGTTCCCCGCAGGACAATTGTCCTGGCCTGCCAGCTTTGAAAACATTAACAGGCATTTTTATCGCCTCATCCCCTCCGAACAGAGGGCGCGGATTGCGTCTGCAGTGCTATTTGAATGCCTTTCTGAGGACAACCGCCACGGCCATTAAAATTCCGATTTCGTTCGGTATTATTCCAATCAGGCAAGGACCCGTTTGATAAGCTTGAAAAATGCGTTGGTCTTTATTTAACTTTTTTGTGATTGGCTGTGTGATATTCTGGTTATACATATTTAAAGTTCGACTTGGGCTTAATTCCTTCCTTTATTTGTTAAGTTTTGGGGTTACATAAAAAGCAAGAAAAACATTCTTTCTTGATTCTTAAAAAACATAAATAAGTGCTTTCTTAAGATTTATAATATAAAATATGTACTTTTTGTAATACATTACTTAATTTAATAGATACTAAAATATGTTGATGTATTAACCGATTTACAAGTTTAGTTTATTTTGTTTTAGATTCAGTTATCCAAAGGAATCGACGGATTTCGATTTATTTATGTTAAATAATCTAGCCGGCAGATACCCCTTAACATTTATGATGTCCTCTATTTAGATTGTTTGTGTGTGCGGGTGTCCTATATCCGTTTGCCTTTCTATAGACAGCGCATTGCTCGGCGCGTAATTATGTGCAATATAAATGCTTAGTGTGGGAAATTACGATGCAATAACTTTTCACCCAACGGAGGAGCAGCCAGCCACTTACATACATTGAAAATGCCAATCGAATGCCATCAAACACAAGCCCACACAGGCGCATACACAACAGCAGCACAGTGCAAAAATATACACAAGAGTGTGGCGTGTGAGTATCCTTTGATCCCTTAAGCAACCAATGCGTATACTCAATTTTTATGGCTTGTCATTTGCTTGCTCCTTTTATTCTGGTCTCCTCTTATTTTCTTCTTGTTTTTTTTTTTCAAGCAGCACTCGACTCCGTCTGAAGCAGGAAATATGAAGAAGAAGAAAAGTCGCAGTGGGTCAAGGGGGTGCGCCGGCAGCGAAGGACTTCTCTTTTTGCGGAATTTTCGGGCCTGCAATCTCAACATTTGTTTCACCCACTTAGACGAAATTACGTTGCCCGAGTCGCCTCTCAGTCATCTGGTCCCTCCCTGTAGCCCCACCCATCGCAATTTTTTCTTCCCTCTCAGGTTTTCTTATGCCACAACCCACCTCCCCTCGTCACTTTTCTGTCTGTTCGGCTGAGCCCTTGTATTGCCTGGATTTCGTGCCTTTCATTTGCGGCTTGGGGATTGTGTGTTTTATGCTAACCATAAGATTTTCGTTGCATTTACTTGACAAACAGGTGGAATCAAGGAAGCCTTACTTGGAGAGCCATATAAGCCGGCCTTTAGTGAAATAAGTTTGGTGTAGCCCTTGTGCACTTTTTGCTTTGTAGCAGACAGAGTTTAAGCACTAATTAAACAGAAGATTATTAATTTAATAAAACTTTTTGACTGATTTTAACTGATTTTAATTTCTTTATAACTTTACTAGCATTTAGTTTCAAAGATAAAATAATATTTTAAGACTTTGGTGTTTTCCTCCATTCCCAAATATAAACAAATTAAATTGGAAAAAAATAAGAATATACTACATGTCAAATTTTAACTAAAGAATTAATTAAATAAAAAGTATACGGCTTATAGTAGATACATTCTGAACCCTCTATATTTAAATGCCTAAGAAATTAAAGTTCCTAACTAGGCTTACAACTTTTAGATGCTTTTGAGACCCATTTCAATCACTCTATATCCTCAAGGAATGCTTCACTTGCTGCTAATGGAAAACTGTTCATCAGAATGCCAAAGCAATGTCACACATAGGGTACAAAAATAAAAATGAAAATGAAAATCAGAATTCAATAAGTGTGCGAGGAAAGTATACAAAATATTCTAAATTCCGTTTGGCTGCATTGTGGGGCTATTTTCCCAGTTGGGTCAAAATTTAATAAACAAAAACCGAAAATGCCCTAGGAGCAGGTTTTCCACACACAACCACACTCACACACTAATCGATTTATCCTTGGAGAGGCCGTGTGGCATCATTCAATTTCTCGAGTTGGATCGAAAAATTGAATCTAACTGCATAAACATTTGTGTCCCTCGAGTGAAATTGGAGGAAATATAGGGGGAGAATCGGTCGACAGGCGTCTAATCAAATGGAAGGCACTGGGGGGCAGATGGTTATTTTCTAAGCCGTTGAGCTCTCAAGTGGCCTAGCCCTCCTCATCCTTCTCCTTGCCTCACCCAATGAACTGTGACCAATTGACTTTTGTTCTCTCCGCAGGGCAACTTAATATTCATGATTTATTTGCCATTCTTATTTGAGCAGGACATCAAGAGGGGGCAGCAGCAGGACCCTGGCTTCTTTGCCCGCTTTTAATTTCCTTTTCGGCTGTGTAATAATAATTTAAATACATTTAATGCTATGTACTCAGCCTCAGCCTCGGTCCCATGCTTTTCCTTGCCCTCATAAAATAATTTGTCATTAATCATTTCTGTGGCCGGGACAGGCAGTTGAGTGCTGCTCTTTTTACCTTTTCTCTCCATTTTTTGCGGCATAATTTTGGTTTTCTGCGTTTTCTTAATGCATTTTAAATCGCGAGCATTGACCAATTGTCATCTGGCGAATTAATGAACGTCTCTGTGATTTATGAATATTCTCTGATGGCCTTTAAGACACTTTCGGCTCTTCCTGGTTTGGCCTGTTTGGTATTCATTTTGACTCATCCAACTCATTAATCAAGAGAGAAAAAACAATTTCTGGATTTTTGAATTATTGTTTCGTGGACTTAAATGGGAATATATGTTGGAGCATAATTGAGGTCTTATATGAATAAACTATTTTATAGATTTTTAGTTCTTGAGGAAATAATTTGTAGGTTCTTACATTTTTAAAATTACTTTGTACTCTGGCACAGTAAATTCACTTTTCTCCTCCAAAATATTTCCTCTGAAACACTCAAGAATTTCTGCACAAAGCCCGAAAATTATAATTGCCTCCTTTTTGCGTAGTCAAACCTCAAGTACATAAAAGCTAACAAAATAGCTGGCATTTTTTGCGGGGCCTCTTTAAAATACTAAAGCAACCAGCAAAATATTCCGAATGCCACAATCCGAAATACGCAATAAAACTAAATGAGCGTGTATATATATGTGTATGGCCAGACCAGAAAGAGCATACTCTGGTATTCTTGCAAATCCTGAGCAAATAAACCAAGGATGCCAACAAAGCAAATATTAACAATGCCAATAAAAGTAGGCGGTGGGAGGAGGGACGGAGCGAGGAAGTAATCCTCGAAATAAGTAATCATTATGACCATCAGTAAACAATGTACAGCCAGCCTCAGAGAGCTATGTAAAAAATGCAATGGGACTATCAAAATAACAATAACCCCAAGGACAGCTCGGCTAAGATATGGTCATGACAACCCCAACTCCTTCAGCACTAAGGTCTGTGTATTAGTCCGGGAAACAACTGCCTGGACATGGGAGTGCGTGACCAGAGGATATTTCGGTGCGCCACTAAAGATGGCATCGTGATGGGATTGCGGTGGAGTCCGACTTTCAAGGTAAATACATATTTATTGTAATTGCAAGAGATTAGCCCAAGCGATTCCAGAATCAGTTAGATTTTGTTGTCTTAAATGGTTGGGAAATTCCAATAATTGGGATGAGAGGATAGAATGCAACCTGAAAACGTAAATATTCAGAAAGCCTAATTTAAGCTACTAAATGAGGTTAAGAAAAGCTATAAGCTGGAGTAATCTCCAAAGTGTTGCAGATTCCTCAATAATTTAATACAATATTAGAGAACTAAACCCCTTCTTAAATATAAGCTAGTTGTAATTCACTAAGACCCTGCTTTCGATATCTAATTTTATCAAATTCACCTTGTGTCCCTTCACTAATCCTATGCAAGGACATCACCTGGCAAACAAACAATTTTGGACATGCCCACAAAACAAGGATAATCACCGACAGATTTAATGGCATTTTTATGTTGGACTAAAGGATTTTTAATTGCTGATGTGGTCGTATGGGTGTGGAAGACAGGTGAATCACAAATTAGACGAGAATTAACACCAGCTCCCGGAGGCGGCGGCGGTCAGTGACAAGTTGGGAAATTGATGATGGCTGTGGGCATTCATACGAGGCCGAGTTAATTACTTTTGTGTCCTTAAGTCCGTTGCCTTTGATTTAATTCATGATTGTCCTCGGTCCTTCGTCCTGCTTAGGTGAAAGACGATTTTCTCAGGGATTTCGAATTTCGTCTGTGAGCGAGGTTAATTCTATGCATTCTTCTGAGGCCCCATCGCTGCAGATGTAATTAGGGCCGACGCTTGTGTGCTCGTTTTGTATGCCGGCAGACATACATACATAAATCAAAGTTGTGGTTGATCCTCAAACATCTGCATAATTACACTTTCAGTTCGTGTTTGCTGCACTGCCATTTGCGTATGGTATGAGTACGAGCTCTGTTTTCCTCGCCATTTTATTAAACAGAATTCTGGCTTGCCAACACGCCACATTCGTATATGCATGCCGCAACCAGTTTTCGAGTTTTTCGCTTTCCCGCTTTCCCCGGCTGCGGCAGCTGCAGACAGCGAACTATTAAAGGCCACTTCAAAATGAAACCGGCGGCGGTCTGTCTGACTATCCGTCGTGGCTTCTCTCTCTGTGCGACTTCTTCCTTCCAATCCTGCGGAGTGCTTAAAATTTCAGCTACGTGCGCGATCTACGTGTGGGCCACACCTGCCCCAGAGACAATGGCCAACTGGAATCTAGGAGAGAGAGAGAGAGAGAGAGATAGAGAGAGGGTGAAGTGGTGAAGAAACTCGCGGAGAATCCAATGTAATTTAATGTTTCATTTCTACACATTTGGCCGCCTTGGCGTATACGTTATATCGCTCGACACACGTTGCCCGGCGCACGCGATGCCAACGTGACGCGTTCTCATAACCGGGTAACGAGTTTTATATTCTGATAAATAGAGCTGGCAGCGTGATCGTAGGAGTATATCCTAATCAGATATATTTTATTTATGTTTAAACCATCTCTTATGAGTTACTTGCTTATATTTTAGCCATAAAAGCCAATAGATTTCTTGTATTACAAATAAAATTACAAACTACTTCTATTTTAAATATGATGTATATTCTCTCAAAGAAAAACTTAAGGTTGGACCTCTTAGAAACAAAACAAGTAGTTTAAATTATAGTAAAAAATTAAAACAAATAGTGGCAAAGATATAAATACCAGAAATAAATCTTTTAAGAGTAAGTCCCAGATTTATTTCCCAACTTTCAATGCCAACTGTAATCACGCCTTCAGCACTGATCCGGACTCCGAGTTGTGGCCAAGTGAGGTTAGAGGTTAGAGGTTCGAGGCCAGAGGCCAAGTTAAAGTTTTGTCCTCGTCGCCTTCATCAAGTGTTTCTACACGCCCAGCGCAATTACGGTAATTAGTGTTACGTTTCCACTGCTTTTAGCCCTGTTGCTCCATTGTTGCCATGTACAGCCAGCTGCCTTTGGTTGTATATTTTTTATATAAGGGTTTTGCTACTGCTATTGTTCGGTGTGCGGGTTACATGCAAAGCCACCTTCATGTTTGCAATGGTGAGCAAATCAAACCTCGCAAAGCCAAAAATGCCAACGCAATCAGACATTTCGCTTTATTTTATTTCATTTCATTTGAAATTATTTCAGTCATTTTTCGTGTCGTCGCGTGTTTTTCCAATGTATATATCTGTTGGTATTGTTGCTGATGTTGATTCAAGTCGCGACATCAACATCAAATCAGAGTCAAAATGCAAAACGGCAAACAAGGATTGTGCTCCCTCGTTGTGTATGTGTGTCGGTGTATTGTTTAAATTTGCAAAAATCAAATACTTCAGCTCGGAATTGGAATATTTAATTAGTTGATTTATTGGCGGATTGCATGTGTTTGTTGTTAAGGCCTGGCCTTGTTTTTCCCTCGTGGCGAAATTCGCGTTTTCCCAAGAATTTCTTTGTTTGCTGCCTGCGACTGAGAAAGAATTCAAATGTACAACGTTGGGGCTTTGGCTTTAATAAGCTAGTTGGCAACTCACACCCTCCCCGTCGCTTTGGGCATGACTGCAGCATTTTATTTAAATTCGTTAATTAACTTTGTAAGCGAGTGTAATTGCAACCGATTATTTTGCAACATTTAAAAACCCCTCGAGCAAGGGCCTTCATTCAGTTTGTATTCGAGTGGGATATACAAATACATAGCCACAAGGACCCTGGAACCAGATGTGGCTAAGTTGTTGCAGCTGCACCCAGAGATCTAGTCAGTTGTAATCGCAGTTGTTGGCTTTGTTGTCGCTGTTTATGCATATTTAACACCCTTGAGCTATTATTGCGCGATTAAGCGGAAGAATTTAGCCGAGCTACGCATTGTCATTGCAGCCGGAGTTGTTGGGGGTCGCAGCGCACCAAAGCATGCTATGTAAAATTATTACAGTGGGAAAAAAAACCTTTTGGTGTAGTAAAAAATTGCATTAAATAGGGTTGTGTAGATGCTAAGTAGGTGGGAGCATGCGAATTACATTCTAGATCCTGACTCCTTATCAAGAAATGTCTTTGTAGATGCCTCTTAATGCAAGCTACATAAAAATGGAATTTTGGACAAATTATAATAATAATAAATTCGAATTTGATAAGTGCAAAAAGTATGTAAAAAGTAAATTGCCAGTTTACATTTAAAATAAATATATAACAAAAACTAGATATTATAAATTTAATTCAATTTAAAAAGTTTAATTATACAATATATATCCAAAAATGGCAAAAATCAATTCTTTTTCCTGCTGAAAGAATTGAAATGTAACTATTGTGTGCTTTGTTTTAATTAAAATATTTGTATTCAAGGTATTTTTCTTTGTTGTATTGTAGTCACTTAAATTCATCGATATTTTCCAATACAAAGCGGTCTCTCTCCGTAAAAAAAAATTAATAAGAAATCAAAATTTAAGAATGTCAATAATAGAACGTTAATTTTATTAACATCCTTAAAATGTAACTTAATTTAGTTTCCACTTTGAGGGAGGCTTGGCCTATACTTTTCACCATGAACGATCCACACACAAAAAGCTCTTCTTATATAGCTACAAACATATGTACATAAAAGCCTTTCACGTTTTTACAGCTCCACAGAAAGGATACCCACATAAGCTCTAGTCCGCATCGAACAAAAAGATCCATAGTGAATCTCTAGCAATCAGTATTCTGCGACGACCTATACCTTGTGCCACGTGAAGACCACGTGTGCGATCAGCAGGTAAGCCGAGATGATCAAAAGTGTGATGATCGTCAAGGGGAAGCCGTACCGCAAGAAATGCAGGAAGGTGATACGGTAGCCATATTGTTTGGCAATGGCTGCTCCGACTATGTTGGCTGTGGAACCGAAAAGGGTTCCATTGGCCCCGTAGCAGGCACCGAAGGTCAAGGCCCAGACGAGCGGTTGTAAAGGGACTCTGACCTTCTCGTTTTGCGTCAAGCCCAGGATTAGCCTCAGCATCATCGTGGTCACCGCCACATTACCCACAATGGCCGCCAGGATGGCCGTTATCCAGAGGATCAAGAGTATAGCCACCATCGTCTGATGGCGCTCGCTCACGCTGGAAATCACTGCTACCGTCTGGTCACTCAGGAAGGCGATTAATCCAAGCCGATCCACGACCTCAACGAGCACGAATAGGGCGGCTAGAAAGATCAAGGCCGCCCATTCAACGTGAACGAGAACCGGCGCGATATTCCTCGTCGTTGACAGGATGATCAGCAGGAAGGCGCCCAGCATGGATACCCAGCCGAGCGTGCCGCCCGACATGAATGGCAGAGGATGCATCAGAAAACCAATCACGATCACGGCCAACACAATCAGACACTTAATCAGCATCGGCTTATCCTGGATTCCAAAGTGGGTTTGCAGGTATGCCAGCGTCTCGAAGTAATTGTTCGATGGTTTGATCTTGCTTCTCTTAGGTATATATCTTAACAGCATCGTAGTCGCTCGATTCGCAACCTCTTCGGTCAGCCGGCGCCGCATCGTCTCCCTGTAGGCCGAAGCCCTAATCTGCAGCTCACTCAGCTTGAACATATTTTTCCGCATGCTCAGATAGAAGAAGAGAGTGGCGAAAAACAGCGAGGCCACCACGCCGGGTATCATGTGCGCCACGAAGACGGGGAAGTTGATTCCGGCCTTTACCACCTCATGGTTTGTGGATATAATCACATTCGGCGGATCCCCGACAGGGGTCAAAGCTCCACCGAGATTCGAATACATTACCACCACGAGCAGGACCAGCGGCGTCTGAACTTTGACCGTCTCGCACAGTCGGATAGCGATGGGGCCCATCAGAAGCAGCATCGTCACATTGTCGAGGACACAAGACATACTGGCCGTGATTAAGCCTAGGATGAAGATCAGTGGCCACGCATGGCCCTTCGAGATGCGGTAGGCCGAGATGGCAAGCCAATCAAATAGCCCGGTCTCGGACATTATGCCCACAATTATCATCATTCCGATCAGCAGCATCAGGGTCTCTATGTCCACCCACGAGATGATAGTTTTCAGAGTGGGTCGGTCTCCCAACACCGTGAGTATCGCGACGCCGCAGTTTGCCATTAAAAGGGCGGCGAAACAGTGATCCGTTAGCTCGAGGACGATTAGGATGTAAAAGCCCAGGAGCAAAAGGCCGGCATAGATAAGTCCATACTTGGTCACAATGGGAGAGTAATGGGTGAGCATTACCAGGGAAACTGGGTTATCGCTCTTGTTCTCCAACGACAGCATCGCCCCGTGTCCGCTTCGCTCGCTGTTCGCAATCTTAAAGATTTTGGAGGCCTTGCCATAGCCGTGCGGCTCCTTCAGTAGATACACATTCCACATAGCCGTGCGCTGGGTGGCCTTGCCCGAGTCCCGCCACTCCACGTGCACGCCAACCGAGGCAACGTTCTCAGTATTCACCGGGGACTTCTGCAGCTTCTCATCGATGGGTCCCTGCAGGGTGATTTTGACGGCACCTTTATTTTGAAACAGGTCGTGGACCACGATCGCCTTGGGCAGCATGGTGATCAAAGAGGTTTCACTCTTATTGGGGCCCCATCGGATCAGGACGAATGTGAAGAAGCCCCATAAGAGCAACAGGAATACAATCTTAACGAGGGAAAGAGCGTATCTCCAATTCGGAACTTGTTTTAGCTCCGACTGGGACTCAGGGGGAGGTTTGTTTTCTGTTGCACTGTATACCCCAATATTCCGTATTCTTCCGGCAAAACTCCAAAATGGCCATGACTGCGAAAGTCTTGGTAATAAATTTCGATTTGTAACTGGAAAAAAATCACTGAAAATTTTCATTTGAAGTCTAAGTGAATAAAAGTGTATGGAATAAAATTATATTTTTTTGTTAATAAAAGCACTGGTAAAGGGCTCATTTTTGGTTTATGTGTTTTTAAAATTTGAAGAGACTGGAAAATATCTAAAAAAAATGTAATAATCGACTTTTTTACAAAATCATTAACAGAAGCCTTTCAAAAGCCACTTACTTTGTATTATATTTAAGATTTAACAGGGATTGGGTTTATTGTAATTAGAAAAAAATTAAAGTCTCTATATTAAAGTAAAGAAATATATTAAATATCAAATAAAAGAAATATATTTATATATAATATAATTATAATTAATGTTCCTTAAATTTCCCAAATATTTATTAATTAGAATTTATTTATCATATATTTTTTAGTAATTGTAGCACAAAGCGCCCACAGTGCTTTGTGTGCTTTGAGCAGAAGTTAAGTGCCGCTTGAGCCTTTTTAAATATAGAGAATCCTTCTATATATAAGGATGCACTGAATACACACTCCCATAACTGCAGCCATAATACGCACCATTGCCGAGCGTTGGCCCCCCCAGTGTCCTTTCCCCGCCACCCCAAAAGGACCATTGTCAACTGACAATGCCGCTGGCAGATGTGTTGATAGTTCCGAGGAGTGCCGGGCAAGGGGTAACCAGGAGGTGGAGGAGGAGGAGTTGCTCCTGGGGACTGGAATGGGGGATGGCTATGGGACTGGGGGCTGTTGCCAGTTGAAGGCAAATATTAATAGCGCAAATTTTCTGCCGCACAACAAGGCTGAGAATATGTGTGCCAGGGCTAAAAGGGGGACTCCCTGTGGAGGGGAGCTTTCACTTGTTTTACCATTTTAAATGCATGAAACGCATAAATTTCCCTGCCTCTCAGTATATTTATTTCGCTGTGCCCCCATTTGTTGCATACAAATCAAATTTATTTGCCATTTTGTTTACATTCGCTCTTACACACTATGTAGCTCTGCCAGCATTCGGTCTGTTTGTGTTTTTAATTTGAGTGCAGCAAACATTTTCAATTGATTTTATTTCTCGGTGTTTTGGTTTTTTTCTGCTCTCTTTTTGTTGTATACGTGCATCGCGAAGAATACCAATATTTGCTTTATCTCTAGGGAGCCAAGGGAGGGAGAACTCTATTAAATTGATTCGTGTTTTAATGAAATTGGGATTGGAAACGGGGCGAGAGGGGTCTTGTTTTCTTAGCCATTAATTGAAAACTCCTGATTGAATAATGAATGCATGGTCAGGCAAGGACTTATGTAAATAAACAATATCACTAAAAACAACAAAAACACAGGTTACAAGTGTTCAACACAGTTTTACTTGAATTTTATTTTTAAGACACAAATAGGCACCTTTAATTCACTTTATCGGCCGCAAATCAAGTTTAGTTTGGGGCCACTTGCTTAATAATGTGCATTGTTAGTCCTCTTTAGTTTTTTAAATATATTTTCATTAATTCTCAGCAGAAGAATGGGCATCATAGCAGCTGACCAGGCTGGCCATAATAGAACTGAGTGCCTTACGTTTAATTAGAAAGACAAGCGGTTTGCCAGAGCCAACATATGGCAATGATATGCAAGTGCCATCATAGAAGTGGTGCTGAACTTTATTAAAACCATTGTAGGTTGTGAATTCCATATGTTCCATATGACAAAGAAATATTTCTGGCCATTATGAAGGAGTCACTTTTAAACATAACTAAGGAATTAAGGAATCAAGGAATTATTAAAAAAATGAAAAATACTACAAATTTAAATTGATTTCTATTTAAATCCAATAAATATTATATAATAAAATATAAAAAATTTTCGAATATCTTATTTAAACACCAAATAATGTTAGTTTTGTTTTTAAGTGTAATAGGTTACTTCGCTTCATTTAATTTCTGTCTAGAGAAAGGCAATCAAATGGAAACCCCGAGCCGCACCTTGACTTGACCTATGTATGTGGCGGTGGTCTGATTAAATTTCGGCTACCCAAAGCGATAATTATGACACCTTAACACCCTCTCATTTCCCAAAAACGTGCACATACTTCCCCATTAGAGTGGACCAGAAAAATTGTAAGCTATAGAACTGTATTATATTGATTTATTGATTATTTAACAGGCTAACAGGTCGTTTGATTAATTGATAGTTGAGGTTTCTTGAGTTAAGCTTCAGCTTAAAAATGTAAAAATATTAATAACAGCAGTAATATTAATATTATTTTGTAATCTTTCGTCAATATTAAACATTTTTTTATAGAAAACTTTAACCGGCTAACAGGTCGTATGAGTAATTCAAACTAAATTTTCCATTGCATTGCTTTGAGGTCCAACCTAATGGTCATTCCCAAAGGAGCCTGGCTAAGCTGAGCTAAGCAAAGCTAAGTACAGGGTGGGGTCCTTTGAAATATTGCACAATCAGCGCATTAAATAATTGAGTGCTTAATTAAATAGGGAGCAGGCAGCAGGTCCCTGCGATCCAGAGGTAAGCAAGTAATTTTTCCATTGTATTACACTCTGTGGTCAGGCTGTGCATACAAATCGTGGGTTTTGGTTAGGTCCAGTTTGGCCGGGCTTGAGCTTGGATTCTGGTTTGGGAGGGATGTGAGCGAAAGAGTTATTTGTCTTCATTTATCTATGCCCATCACGTGCCACGCCAAAATTCGTAATGAAAACTAAATGAGAGCAGAGACCGCAGAGCTTGACTTGGCCTGTTGCATGCTGGGCATAATTAACTATTCGATTACGAGAGCAATTGTTGCAATTAGTTGTTACCGAGTTGATTGGGTTATTATGAGCCAAATGGATTTACTTTAATGAGTCTGAAGGGTAGATTTAAAAAATTGTACATACGAGTACTTTGAACTTAAATATATATCTTTATTTGAGAAAATTGTATTAATCTTTTATATACATTTAACAAATTATTTCTTGTTTAGGAATTTAATTAATTTAAGTGACCTCGCAATTTTGGCTATTTACATGTACTGTAAGTAAGTTCTCAAGAGGTTGGCTGTTATTACAATCAAAAACAAATTGTTTTATTAATTGATTTAGAAAACAAAATATTTAAGAAATACATTTTCATCAGATCGCAGAAAATGAAAAGAATAAAGGTTGGTAATTCTTTAGAATTTCTTCAAACTCATAATAAGGGAATTAAGCTTAAATTCCAAAATGTACCCATAATAAACATTACCCAATATTCCTAGCCTTAAAATGTTTCTATGACCCTTTAAATTATATTTTTCTTGGTAAATATTTCCCTTTACATGAAAACAGCTCCCTTAAATTTGTTTAACATGAAGTAAGCCCAGTTAGCTGAAGATAAAAATACAGATTCCTAATGAATCCATTAACAATCATTAGCCAAAGAACACTCCCATTGCGAATAACTTGGGCAAGCCTTTAGCACATTTACTTCAATTAGTGAGGAGCCGGCAACTCGTCCTCTCTTCCGCTTTTCCGCTCTCCCCCCTCGGCTTTCGGACCAGCAGACAACCTAAAACAAGGCTCGCCAGATACAGTTATGTATTTTGTGTAATTACACAAATGCATTTATGTTTCATACTAAACAAGATACAATGCGCAGACGTTTTGTATTTGTGTAGCCATTCAGACGCAAACAAAAGGAACAAAGGAAAACGGGGTGAGACATAGAAGGGGAAATGGGTGTTTAGAGCGTAAAAGGGGGAAGGGGAAAAAGGTCGGGGTAAAAGTAAAAGTAGAAAAGTAAATGCATGCTGCACATGCATAAAAATTACAAACAAATATATGTGTACGCCAGCATTTTAGCAGTTTAAGAGCTATTCAAGCAGGAGGTGTTCCTTAAGGGTGGACTTAAAGATACCCTGCGGATATTTTAAAATTAAAGAAATAAAATGGTGGAAATAAATACAATACATTTGCTTAATATAACTTAACAGGGAAACCATTTCATCTCTTACGATGAATGTTAATTAATTTGTTTAGAACTTATATTTTAATATTTACCTTAACCCATATTGTAAACTTTAACTTTGACTAAAAATATTTTTTCACCCATCCTCCACCCGCATATTCCATTCAAGTCCATGAAAAATAAGAGGTAGCCGGTGTACAAACATAATCAGTGGCATTTTCATTCGGCTGCATCAGCACAAAGCGAGCTCCAGCTCAGACTTAATTAAAATTTCATTGTGTGGCCCGCTTTGACTGTTCTTGTTATTTTTTGTTGTCTAAATCCCATTCAGATTTCACCCTTCGCTGGCTGGGCGCCATTGTTTTCGGCTCAAATGCGTTTTAACTTGGCCCACAGCTTCTGCCAGTGAATATAGAGGTTATGTGCGTGCGATATTGCCGACTGACGGCACACTTGAGACGGCGCTGACAAAAGTCAAGTTGTGTTAACCTTGTGCATTTGTGCATTCGGGGCTCAGACTTTCGCTCTTTCTAGATCCAATTGTCTCTCTTGTGCGGTAATTAGCAGCAGCAGCTGCGGGAAAGTGTGCTACAATTATTTGCATTGCAGCCACGAGGAGAGGAAAGGGGTGGCACACTGACTGTGGTAATTGCCGCCGCCCTTTTTGAGGCTAGCCCAAATGACTTGGGCCACTAATTTGCAAAATTGCTCAAATAATTGGCCAGCCTGATGTATTTCATTTTAAATTAAACGTCAAGCCACTATATACTCGCCGTTTTCCAGCCACAAGCCCACTGCAATTGGCAGCAGCTTTGTGTGCCCTTCGCTTTTAGCCGAGTTTTTCCTTGTGCTGCAAGAGGGTCCTTTGGAATTTTGTGAAATTCTTATAAAAATATCGTATGAAAATAGGGAAAACGTATACTTTTAAAATAGAATCTAAGATTTTTTTTTTAATTTTATAGTTTGTTTAAAAAAATATATATTTTGTGATATATACCAGCTTAGGTTTAATATTCTAAGAAGAACCTAAGTTGAACTAATTTAACTTAATGAAAAATTTCATAAAATTCGTAGAACAAATTATTCAAATCTATGTATTTGGTTTACAAATGATATTTTCATTTTTTTTTAAGCTTTTATATAAGCAGGATTTATTTTATGGCTCAAATACCAACAAGTTTTTATTGAAAATATAGATTTTCTCCGCTAAATAACTAACAGTGTCATTAACTTTAACAGACGTTGGGGCCATTTCAAAGGGTGTTCCTGGTTTGACTAGTATATTGTTATGTAGAAAAAGTGTTGTATGTCCGTTCAGTTTTTTCCAACTCGCTTTACTTTTTGTGGCCGTCCCCTTACTTTGCTTGCACACATAATTTGGCCAATTAAGCTCCGTTTATGTGCAAAAAATTACGTGGCCGACAGTTAAATTGGCTTTGGATTTAAAGGGAAGCCGTATAAAAAGAGCACATTGAGGATAGGCCACATAAAATCAATAACAAATAATATAATGCAAATGGGAGAAAAACGGCAGAAGGCTGGACGGAATTTTTATGCCTTAAGAAACGACGTCATCGATATAGACATAAATTCCTGGAGCTTTTATGGCCAGTTGATTTGCTTGTTTTTCTCCAGCCGGAGGATCTGGGCTATATGCGTTAACGGCATTATAAGTAATCATTTATCATCGATTGCCGACATGTGTTTGGCCTCGAGTGGATCCGAGCCAATGTGCGTTAAGAAGGAAGTGAGCTTTCATGATGGAGCATATTGAGTTCACTTCCAATTAGGGTCATCGACTTCGATGTGCTTTTGATTTAAGTTCCGAAATTTTCCCATTAAAATTTCGTTCAACTCGGTACGGGGCTCGGACATGGGACTTGGAACCAAACTTCTATATGTCCGTGCTCAACTTTCTCGATTTGACAAACT
The DNA here is from genome assembly GCA_018904565.1 of Drosophila tsacasi. NCBI lineage: Eukaryota > Metazoa > Arthropoda > Insecta > Diptera > Drosophilidae > Drosophila > Drosophila tsacasi. The sequence goes on along the minus strand of JAEIHY010017491.1, from coordinate 2,286 downwards.
ACACGACTGCCGCCCACCGAGATCAATCAGATGAACATGATTGATTGACACATCATATCATTGTCCCACCACAACAACGACTCCACCCGACGACCGACAGGATGGGTGAGAATTTGAAAAGCGCATTCTGTGGACAAAGGCACTGCATAATCATCAACCAATTAGTCCTGCAAGGCAGATGAGGTTTTCCAGCATTTTCCAGGATTTTGCGAGCTGCTTGTGACTCTGTTATTGACACGAGAGTGCTGTCATTTCCATGGGACACTCGGTGGTCACACCCCAAAAAGAGCACATCATTTGCGAATCGCAGTCGGGATGATTTAAGTGCTTATGGTTCACTGAACAGAATGCTAATTTAAGCTGGGAACTGCAAAAATATTTCACTAGCAGACCAAAATGAATGTCCTGCTAAGAGCCGTGCACTTCCAGAAAATATATCTTGATTAATAATAAGTTGATATTTATAAAGAAAAGCAAACGCTGAAAGTTATAAAATCATCTTTATTATACCAATTGTTTTTGCACTTTCAAGGAGGATTAAAAGTTTTTAATGATAGCTTGAAGTTTTAAAATTTATTAAAATATTTACAAAATAAGCAATGCTTAGTTTAATTTTGAATTACTTTCAACATTTTCTCGAGGTGCAAAATTCAAACATTTATTCTCCATATTTATTGCTCAACTTCTCGGCAGGCAACTTTTTCATCAGCAAATACTTGAAACATATTTTATCAGCTTGAAATGGATTTCGTTCGATTTGCTTTCGGAATTTTCCATATCGAGAAATTGAAATAGCCATTTGCCGTGCCATTTGGCTTTCGTCTTTTGCACTCTGAATTTCACACTAGACGACCGCACCTTTTGAACTCGCTCGCAAATAAAAGTTTGCCGGCATTCCGCAAAACTACTGACAAGAGAGAAATTTTTGAGTATTTCTCATGTTCGTCTCATTGTGGCCAAATTGAATTCTGTGGCCAACTTGGGTCCGGCCTTTGTCTGAAGGCTTTTGTGGTCAAATTGATATGTCAGTGACCTGGACCCATATCAAAATGAAGTTCGACACGCGTCGCTGAGCATGAGTAAAAATACGAAAAAAATCGCCTTGCAACTGGGCTTTATAATGCTTCTGGGATTTATAACAATTTGCCAGGCTTAACTTGCCTTAGCCTGGTTTCGGCCAACTTAATTAGCAATTCATTTAGTTTCAGCTCCAACCCTTTTCTAATGTTCTTAATCCGAAAGCCCCACCGATTCCCGCTTTCTTGGCAAATCTCTGGCGTCCTTGAAGCCAAATGAAGGCGGCCCAAAACGGAGAACAAAAAATTAACTTGTGGGGACTGGCTAAAAAGTTTAAATTGAAGTACTTGGACGCAGTTCAAAAAGTTTTCCTTCAAATTGCTCACCTCACTCTGTCCCCCGAAAAAAAATATATTACAAAAACAAAATCATCGTAAATGTCCAGAAATTTTGGGACCAATTTTCATTCGGCTTCTGTTGCTGCTTTCAGTTTCATTTTCATTTCGCTTCGCAACAAAAAGCTTGTCAACTTTGTGCCAGCTCAGAGTGCAAAATAAAATGCACGAAATAGAACTTTGTGCTCTTTGTGCTCGGCTCATTTGGAAGCTACTTCAGTTTTCAGATACATATCTGTAGTCTCATAGTGACCTTAAGCACATCTTTGTTTGGCCAAAAATGTGTGAAAGTATTTGGCTAAAAATGTACTCAGTTTTAAAAACTTTATGAAAGCTGCAACTAAAGCAAAGAGTGTGTCAAATAATATTGAGTTAGCTTGGAGAAAGAGACTATTAAATTAAAGACTTTCTCCATTTAAGAGAGAGAATACGTTAATCCATTTAAAGTGAGAATAAATATTCAAGGAAAGCCTTTAATTATTTCAGCCGTTTTAACCTTTGGCCAGCGTTGAAGTTAAGTTCAAACAAATCCAGTAAAACCTCAATTGGCTGTCATAACTTTTTTAAAACAGTGGTTAACCTTGCCAAGTTGTGAAAGCAGGCTTCAGCCTTCGAAAGGTCAACCATTTCACTATGCTGATTCCCTGCAGTATTTCTGTTTTCTCTCAATTAATTAAAAATGCATTTCAATTCCAGCACTGCCCAGGCCCTGACTGGCGCAAGTGGCAGCGGCGGGATTGTGGCAAGTAAACTGTGAAATTAAAGCGAATCCTTGACGGACGGACGCTGATGGCGTCGGGTTAACCCTTGAGCGTCCAGCCGGGGCGTTAACAAGCGGCAATTAATCAAGCGCCACAGGCAGCCAGTGTAGAAG
>JAEIHY010017490.1:0-15402 GCA_018904565.1 Drosophila tsacasi | reverse complement strand
TAGCAGCAGCAGCAGTAAGGAAGGATAATCCTCCTGAGCAAAATGGCCTTATCCTGCGCTTATCGGGAATCTGCTGTTCAGCCGCCTCAACTTAATTAGTGCACGCTCTCTCACAAAAAACAAAACGCAAATCGACAGGCGAAACAAAGCCAAGCCAAGAGCCACCGGCAGCCACTTCAGGATGTCAACCGAAAAAAACCAGGATGGAATCAGGGAAAGGGGGAAGCAGGAGAGCTGAAATGATGACAAACAACCGTAGGAATGATGAATGAGCAATGACAGAAGCCGGAAGCCAAAGCAGTTGGCCATGTGATGGCTAGTGATGCATGCGTTCCACTACCGTGCCAGGACATCTGTGCAGGGCAAGAAAAGCAGAGGTAGGTGCCAGGATATTTATATATAATATTTGTATACTTGGAACTAGGAAAATATTACATTCAGAGCCTTTAAATAAGGCTGTGTTTATGATAAAGTTAAGAAAACTACTTCAAGAAGTGGGATGTATCAATTTAAAGACCCAATTAGTACTTGAAATCTTCTTTTATTCGAAGACTTACTATTATTTATTTATTATATATCTTAATATATCTTTAGAGCCTTTAAAAAAGGACTGATTTAGTACAAGAAGAAAGGAAATTTAACCATTTAAACTGCTAATTTGTTCTTGAAAACCTCTTTAATTTTCTAAATAAAAATAAATTTCTTCCAGAAGTTTTGTTTAATATAAAAATATATCTAATTTTTCAACGACTTTTCTTGCAGTTCTTCCATTAATTTCCTTACTAACTTTATATCTTAATATCTATTATATTTCTATTCAACTTTGGAGGTTCTAAATAGGCCTATATTTATGACAAGTAGAGAGGAGCTTTAACCTTTTGAACTACAAGTCATTTCGCAAAAATCTCTTTAATTTTTCAAATTTCTAATCCCCCTCCAGACTTTATTTCGATATTATAATATTTACTATTTTATTAGAACTTTTCTTGCAGTTCCTGTATTCACTTCATTACTAACTTAGTATCTTTATATCTCTAATATTTATGCCAAAAAGAGAGAGAAACTCCTTTAATATTTAGGATTGTTTTAGTTCCTGAAAACCTCTTTAATTTTCCCAATGTCAAATATCTTTCCGGACTTTTCTTGCAGTGTCCGTATCCATTTTGAGGCCTGTGGCTCTCGAGTGTGTGATTGCTATCAACAGCTTGATTTTAATTTCACCTCTCTTTCGCTTTTCGCAAAACAACAAACAAAGGCATGTCCTTGTGTTTGTTTCGTTGTGTTTTTCCAACTGTTTTGCCATCGTGTCCTGCGCCACGAGTCCTCATCGTCGTCATCGTCGTCCTGCATGGGCACTTCCTTTTGGCGGCATGCAGCGGAGCGGATGAGCCGCATAGTTGGCCAGCAAGGTGGAAAAATCGGAACAAGGATGAGCCAGAGAGGAGGGGGGGCAGAGGATGTGCAGGATATGCAGGCTGTAAGGCATAGTTGCTGCACAATAATAAGCTAGCCTAGCCTCAAGGATAATTACTTTTGTGCAATTATGCGATTAGTTTATAGGCCAATAAGTTTCTATGGAGAGGTTTTCCTCCGCCGCCTGCCCTTCCACGGCTCTCCTACATAATTGTGGCTAAAAATACCCGCAAAACGGAAGTCCCCTTACACGCAGGTAGAAAATCCGGCTAGGAAAAGCCTTTATTTAGCAAGGGAAAATAGGATGATAACTCAAAGAAATATATATATACATTTAAGGTAATATATTCTACTTGAGTTTCAATCATTTCATTTTTTGAAGAAGAAATCTTACTTTTAAATCTAAGGAAAATAGTGCACAGTTTTATGACTCATAAACCTTATAAGCCCCGTCAGAATCCTCACTGATTCAATCAGCAAATACTATATATTTGAAGCCACGAAGCGAGACTAACGCCCATCGCTCCAGGATTGCATCAATAAATCGCCATCGAAATTGGCTTAAGTGGTGCAATGGCCCTGGCCACCTGCCATTGGGGGATGTCCTGCCATGTCCCTGTCCCTGTCCATGTCCCTGTCTCTGCCCAGAACGAGTGATATATTTTTCACGCCCATAAAATAAATGTCAACCATAAACCGTGACTAAGTCGGCGGCCAAACAAATTACTAAATAAACGCGCATCGAAAACTAGATAGTGGCCCCCGGAAAACCACCCGAAAGTGATGCAAAAATCATCATATGTGGATGGATAGACAGGGGCGTCCTTTAAGAAAGGGATTTTAATTTTGCTTTCATTTTTATATTTATTTTACCGTCAATTGAATATTAATATAAAATACATCAGAGATCTTGAAACTCTTCTACTTTTTGTTTACAATTAAATACAATTTTAGAGACCTTGGCTTGACTTTAAATAGAAAAAGGATTAATAAAACTAAGTTCAAAATTAAGGTTTTTATTATTTATATAATACAGGATTAAATATTAAATATTTTTAAGCTAATTCTGCTAACATATTTAGCCGTATTTTACCTTCAACTTTATTAAAATAAAAACCTTAACCAAAACATTGCATTTTCTTTCACGAACTCGCCGCCGCCCCTGTGCTCGACAAGTGTCCATCGCCTGGCCAGAGCTGGACTGTTGTCCTGGTGGACTGCACTGGCTTCCACCACCGCCAGCGTTCAGATGACCGGCATCCAGGAACCATTCCACAATCCGATTCCGATGCGACACAGGCCACCCGCCGCCACTGCCGCATCCGCATCCAAAATGTAAATATTTAATTTTGAAACAGTGTAACTAAAGGGATTTGAAACGCGCGTGGCCATCCAGGACGAGGACGAGGACGAGTAGGAAAAACGAGGAGTAATCAACGGAACCCGCAGAATCCGACACGGTCGATCCCATTGTGGGTTTGCGAGCAGAAATTGCCCTCGTTCCAGCGACATGTGAAAAGTTGCGATTTGTCTTAGAGTCCTTGGCTGGGTGGCTGGAGTAGGATGAGGATTCCGTTTTAAGCTGGCAGAGATTTCGAGGGGATTCTGGTGAGATATTGCAGCGACACACTAGAGAGACTTGAGCAAGGGCATCTGGGGTGTCGGCTATATATATATCTATATATATTTAGTTATAACTTTTCCAGCCAACTAGCCAGAATACCTTAGCTCATTTTGCATGCTCCTGGCGTATCCAAGCACTGCGGGAAATAGTGTTTTAAATACTCTAAATTGTGTAAATTCGAATGCTTAAAATATGATGAATAAAATAGAAATTACAAGCTTAATTTTAATATTTTTTAAAGCTCAAAAAGAAACCCCTTAATTTAAGCATAAATATTTAAATAAAAAAAAAGGTTAGCTAAAACAAGGTCTTTTTTTACTCTATTCTCTTTCTTATTAATATTATTTTACTAAATATTTGTATTACCTACAAGACCAGTACATATTTCCCCTAGTTTTCTCCAAGTGTAACCCCCGACCAAGCTCCTGAACTGGCCACCACATAACAAATGACATGTGTCCGTGTGTCCACGTTCTATTTTTTTTTATGGCCAAATAATATCGAGATAAGCGGCGCGCCTTAGACAAAAGCCAGCCGGGGCGACTTCGTTGAGACCTTTTGATTGCCAGGTCCCTGGGGCGTATTTGCCAAAGGATCTCTGGTCCTGGCTCCAGACTCTAAACTTCCCAAACTTCTGCGTTTTTGCTCCTTTTTTTTTTTTTGTTTTTAATCGATTGATTGGTGCGTGTGTTTAGTTTTTATGCGGGACCTGGCCCTGTATCCTGCACTCTGCATCCTGCAGCCGGGGGTCCGCCTTTCCTGTGCCCGGATAAGATCAAATTGCAAATTGCTCTCAGACTTGTGGCTATCTTAAAGTTTTTCCCAACGAATTTCGAGGTTTTTCATGAGGAAACTGGTCAGGAAAGCCAGGAATAGGGTTATGGGAAAGGGGTAGTAACTTGGTAAAAGCAACAAAAATATAGTAAATATGAAGTAATAAAATTAAATAAATATATACCATACATGGGTGTCTAAATATATGTTTATTTCATATTAGTTAATATTTTAAATGTCTTTATTTCCCATGTATATTTATATTTAGCCTAAAGTTCTTATATTAAATAGAGAATAAAAATATATTAACCGAATTATTAAATATCCAAAATATATAAGTTATAAGCTCACTTAAATTTATACCAGTCCTTTACTACTATTTTTAAAGCTTAGTTTATTGAGTTGAACACCAAATAAAACACTGAATTTATATATAGAATATATTTTCACATAATTTCTCAAATATAAAAATATATTTATTTATTAAATATTAATATATCACACAAATATATATTATAGAAACCCCTAACTTTATGTAGACCCTTTTGTATTTTTTTTGTAATCTTAAAAAATGTACTTTTTAGTAAGTTAAATACTTAAATAAAATAAATAATATATTTTCTTATTTTTCCCGATTTGGTGCTCGAAAATATTCCCTTTGAAGCTTAAAAACTTGATTTTTGTTTAAAAAAAACATTTATTTACGGCCCGAAGCACTAAACCTTTTATGGAGATGTGTGTTTGGGCTACTCCTCCCGGGCAATAAGCCCGTTCCAGGACTCAGTTCTCCCCTTCGGGAGGATAATCCCGATGGCAATCAAATGTTTTGCTAAATGTTAAAGACCGCAGGCCCAGCGGGTGTGGAATTTCTGGGTGTAGTCCTTCCTCATCGTCAAGCTCTTCCTGGGGAGATGGGGTTAGAGGTCACACCTCTTGGCCCTGGCTTTCCCCTATGCAAATCGCATCTCTCTGCTTAATTTTATATATACGGCGGCATGCGACGCCGCTGACAACAATTTAATTTCCAAAAGCCATAAAAATGAAATAAAATTTTCAATTGTAGCTAGCTGGGCGTGGATTTCAGGCCCGGGGGTTGGATTTTTGCTACTGATTTGGATATTGGATGAGGCAGGGGAGTTGGGGATGAGCAGGAGGCTGGAGTTGTGGACTCGAGGCTGAGGATTCGAACTCGGCTTCGGTTCTGGTGGCTGCACTTGGCGGCAGTGCGCAAAGTGACGCCGTCGACGCTGCCAATGACACTGTTATCGCAACCCTCCTCGGAAGCTGCTGCTCTGGCTCCTTCTCCTGCTCCCGCTGCTGCTCTGGCTCCTTCTCCTGCCCCTGTTCCTTGTCCTTCTCCATCTCCCGCTCCTGCTCCTCCCTCTCATCCTTGGCATCCTGTTGACGCCTGCTAGCGCCTGACTGGCTCTGGCTTCCCCTGCTCGGCTGCCTTTTTGACTGCCGTCGCCGCCGTTGCTGTTGCCACTTGCTCCGCGGCGCAGCTCAGTGTGTGTGAGCTCACTCGCTTTTTTGACTATTCATCGGGTGGTGGGAGGCACCACCACCTCCCCCGCACAGTCGCTTTTCACCGATCCCCGCCCACGGCTTTTCACTCACTTTCCACACTGGCGGCGGCAGTGCAACCCTCTCAGGCATAAATCACAGTGACAAACTCGTCGCATGCAAAGGCGCGGAAAGCGGAGCGTGCCATGTCACCCGGGCCAGGGGAGTGGGTGGGAGGAAGGAGGCAGGAGGAAGGGGATGAGGATGAGGATGGAGATGAGGATGTCGCGGGTACAGAGCTAAAGGTGGCACAGTGTCCAGAAATTAAGCATTAGATCAGATCAAGTGAGCTGTAGTACCTTCGAGTTGGTAAAACTGTTGAGTTAAGCTGTAAAATAACTTCTTAATTTCATAAAAAACTTGAAATTTAATTTTTTAAAATTATTTGGAACTAAAAAGGAAGTTGACTTCGAAAACTCAGATTGAAAATGTATCAAAACAAAGCCAACAATTTTTTAAAATTTATTAGGGAAGCCTTTCCAGTGCTAGTTTTTATGGGAACGTTAAAGTTACATACATATGTACATATTTCATTTAAAAATATAAAATATTCAATTTTTTTCGCATTTTTAACAAATTTAATAATGTAAATACTTATAAAAATCAAATACACTTTTTTTACATTTTAAAACGATATTTAACGATAATTTGTAACTCTTCAACCAATAAAAGCTAAAAACTTTAAAACTCAACGCAAAAAAACGTTAATATTATTTCACCAGTCTCTATTATATTTTTATTTGGGTAATAAATCTATATATTAATTTTAAAAAATTATTAATTATTAAAAAAGTATTTTTACCTACAGCTTTAAGTTCCCTAATCACCAAACACGCTTTTCTTTGACATTTCCCTCAACCCCGAGGCACTGTGCCTGGCTGGGGCAACCGCGTATTAAAATGTTATCCATGGAAAGTAGCATGACTTTGTCACCAGATCTGCGGACCGACACCCAGACCCAGGAGAAGAACCACAACCACAGGCAGAGCTCAGGGCTCAGAGCCAGCCAATCCCAGCGACGTATTCAAATGCAATTTGCTCCAAGTGCCCATAAGAAGGCCGTAAACAAATTAGGATTGATTCGGGTCGACGGGGGACGGGGATGGGGAGAGCTGCGAGTGGGAATGGGATGGCGACGGGGCAATCAAAGGCTTAGGCACGGTCACTAATAACTTCTTGGGACGTGCCCGGCACTCGCAAGTTGTAATCCACCAGCGAGCGGGGTGGGTGGGGGAAGAGCCCGGAAAGTCCGGGTAACTTGTCGCCGTCATCCGGAACTTCTATTGACAGACAATCAACATCCAACCATCAGGCACTTGAGCGGCGGCATACGGTGGCGGAGCTGGGAAACAAACAGCAGAAAGCAGGGAAAAATCAAAGCCCGACCGCAAGATATCACAGATTTTCATTATGAAGCATTTAAGCCGGGACAATCGCAGGACTTACCACACACCCAGACAACCACCCCTGTCCCAGGGGGTTGACTTTTCCACTTCTTTTTCCAGCACCAGGCACCAGGCACCCGCTCCATCTCCATCTCCACCTCCATTTCCGTTTCAGTTTCAGTTTCAGTTGTGCTTTCGTTTTTGGCAAATTAAATTAGATGCTTAATATGCAGCGAACGTTTCATTTGTTTTGCGGCTAGAAAATCAACGTGGAAAATTAGGCAAACAAAGCTCTTGGCCCCCGGGACAAGGACATGGCATCCATGGAATCCATCCATCCGCCNCCAGGCCCAAGGCGGCGACATCCCTCATCCCCGAATCTCCGGAGCTCAACCTCTAATGAGGCGCATTACTTTCGGCCACAGATTTGAAATCATTATCCCATTGGAACTAATCCCGGACAGGACCGGACTGGGGAGGGGTTCGCAGTGGAGAGCTCGCTGGAGCTGAAGCTGGAACTGGAGCTGGGCATTTGTTAATTTCGTGCAAACATCCGATGCCAATGACGACCGGCGGCTGGGCAAATATTGGCCCACAAAGCCCGGGCTCTGGACGGACATTCGAGCCTTGATTGCCCCAAAATTGATTGCCAGATGCGCCTATTGTAGATATATTCCATGGATTTGGTTAGGGAACAGGGCTGAGAATGATTAAGATTCTATAGAATTAAGAATTTTGAAAATATTAGTTTTTACAAGACTAATAAAACTGCATACTGAATTCAAATTTATTTGTAAACAAATTTGTTTCCAATTTTTTTTTGTTAATTTTCACAATATAACTGAATATAACCTAAAAAATATCGAAACAAATATAAATTTTTGTTTACTACCAAACCTGGCTAGATCGACTCGGCTGTTAATGCTGATCAAGAATATATATGCTTTATAGGGTCAGAAATGATTCCTTCACTGACTTAGAAGCTTCTGACTGAAATTGTAATACCCAACAATGGTATTAATAAAATACCCAAATATTTATCGAAATATCTGAATTGAAGCGGAAAGCCTTAACAAAAGAACCGAACTGATTCGATTTATTAAATAATGATCGAATATCTGGCAACACCAAGATCTTGGGGCTGCCAATTTTTAGCTAGCAAATTTTGTATGCGAATTTTTATCGACTAACGTCGAAATGGTAGCCCGATAACTTTAGTTATAGAACTCTGTTGAAAAAGCACGCTGCTTCCGTCATTTCCGGCGAAAAATCAGAACGACTTAAACGGTAAAAATATTCAGTCCTAATAAAGAAAAAAGAAAATAAGTGAAATATACAAGAAAGTACAATATTTGTGTGATAAAATAAAATGTGAGTAAGAAATTAAAACCAGAAATATGAAATTTTCATAAGAAACCAAGCGTGTGCAACATTTTTCATTTGTGTGTGTTATATAGAGGTTTTTTTTATGGACTTGGGGGAATGTTAATAGAATGTATATTTTAATATTTCCTATACACACTTTTCAAGGCTTTCTTGTATTTTGTAATACTTTTTTGAAAGCAAACAGAATTATTAAGTTTAAGCCCCAAGATACAATTTTTGCAGCCCCGCATGCGCGCAAGCTCACACACACACATAAACACAAGCAAATTTGTTCCGTTTTTTTTTTAGAAAATGTACAGTTGCATTAACACATTCACACACACTTAAAAGATTGCAAATTTCTTTCGACGGTTTTTTTACAATTTCTGCTTCAAAAATTGTTGTTTAAAATCAAAATAGGTTAATAATTCAAAGCATTATCAGGTATTGAAGGAGTTACAAATAAATTCTTGGCATTTTAACTCTTTTTTTTTTTGTGCAGACAGCTGAAACATAACCTAACCTAACCAGAAAGTGTGGTTATGCGTGCGTGCGACGCCGTTTGTGAAGCGTCAGAAAGTGGGGTTATGTTTGCGTCTGTGATTGCAAAACTTGTGCAATTTGTTTTTATTTAGCCCCTTAACTAAGTTTAAACTTGTAATATTGTTATACAATATTTTCAAGCATAAACTATAGTTTAAACCACCCAAGAAGACACTGCGAATGACATTCAAAGGCAATTCATCATCTGTTAAAATGATGATGAATTAAATTGGCCAAAAAAGCGACATGAGACGAGGCAGACGAGTCGACGACTAAAACGGTAGAAATATTCAGTTATAATACAGAAAAGTGAAATTAAGTGAAATATAAAAGAAAATACAATATTTGTGTGTTAAAATAAAATGTGAGTAAGAAATTAAAACCAGAAATATGTAATTTTCATAAAAAACCAAGCGTGTGCAATATTTTAAATTTGTGTGTGTTTTATATTTTTTTATGCACTTAAATGTTCAGGGAATGTATATATTTTAGTATTTCCTATACAAATTGTGCATAGCTTTTATGTATTTTGTACTTTTTTTTTTAACGAACAGAATTCTTAAGTTTAAGCTCCAAGAGAATATTTTTGCAGCCCCGCATGCGCGCAAGCTCACACACACACATAAACACAATCAAATTTGTTCCGTTTTTTTTTGTAGAAAATGTACAATTGCATTAACACATTCACACACACTGAAAAGCTTGCCAATTTCTTTCGACGGTTTTTTTTTACAATTTCTGCTTCAAAAATGGTTGTTTAAAATCAAAATAGGTAAATAATTTAAAGCATTATTAGGTTTTGAAGAGTTAAAAATAAATTCTTGGCATTTTAACTCCTATTTTTTGTGCAGACAGCTGAAATATAACCTAACCTAACCAGAAAGTGTGGTTATGTGTGCGACGCCGTTTGAAAAATGTCAAAGTGTGGTTATGTGTGCGACGCCGTTTGAAAAGTGTCAGAAAGTGGGGTTATGATTGCGACGCCGTTTGAAAAGCGTCAGAAAGTGGGGTTATGTTTGCGTCTGTGATTGCAAAACTTGTGCAATTTGATTTTATTTAGCACCTTAACTAAGTTTAAACTTGTAATATTATTATAAAATATTTTCAAGCATAAACTATGGTTGAAACCACCCAAGAAGACACTGCGAATGACGTTCAAAGGCAATTCATCATCTGTCAAAATGATGATGAATTAAATTGGCCAAAAAAGCGACATGAGACGAGGCAGTTGCATCAAAGACAGGTATGTACAGGCGGCATGTATACGCCATGTGCCCCCGTCTCCCAGTGACCACAAATTGAAATTGACCCTAGACGCCGACTGAGGAGGGACTGAGGAGGGGCACAGGCACTGGCACTGAAAATCGAAATCGGAATCAGTAACAGAATCTGAAGCTGAAGCTGTAGCTGAAGCCGAAGCTGAATCTGAATCTGTATCCAAAACCAAATCCGAGTCCAAGCTGGGACATTTGTATGCAAATTCGGTGATTGCTCTCCGCAGATCTGGTCGAGAAACCACAGGCAAGACGGTAGGAGCGACCACACAATAAATGGGCATAAATTACACGACCCGAAGGCGGAGCCACCACAGACAGTGGATGTGGATGTGGACGTGGACGTGGCCTCTGGTATATGGCGGCTCCAAAATTGATCATTTCTCCCTGGGATGTGGCTTCGGCTGTGGCTGTGGCTCTGGCGGCGGCTGTGTCGTCTGTGGATGATGATGGAGTTGAAGCTGGCGCCATTGGAGTGCGGCGTTGCCACTTGAATTTTTGATTTAACAAATACTCATTTGTAAAACGGCCAAGCAGGGCAGCCAGCTACTCCTCCTGCTCCCTCACCCTCTCTCCTGCTGCCTCTAAAATTCAAATGCTTACAAGGCAGCAGCAGCAGGAGCAGGGGCAGCAGCAGGGGAGGCACAAACTTTTGCCCAACTGGCAACAATAATAATGTCACGTTTATCGTGTGCAGCTAATTACTAACAAAAAGATAGTTTGTAATCCTGCACAGCGAACGCTGCAGAGCCCAGACCCAACTTGGCTATAAGAGTTAGCCGAGCGTGGCTCCAGGACGTAAGACAACAGCAGACCACCGCTGCCAGTCAGAGTAGGTAGTAGTAGTAGCCTGTATTTTTCGTTGAGCGAGCAAACTTTTGCCAGAAAGCAAAGCAAAGTCAGGCAGCCCGAGTCGAAACTTGGCCAAAACATGTGCGCTGCGCCCTGCAATCTTGGGCCGTGAGTTTTGGGGCATTAGCACACGCCTGAGTGTGTCTTAGCCAGCAAAACACACTCCCCCGGCGCTTTGCATATTGGCCAACAGATGCTCCAGCTTAAGCGCTTTGGGGGATTAGGCCAAAGCTGCTGCTACCCAACCCCCAGACAGACCCCCTTAGCTCTGCTTTTTAAACAATATAAATATATTTTTTTCGGTATAAATCTTGTGCTGTTGCTCAACAATGTGCCACGAAGAAACACAAAACAAAAAATAAAATAAACAAGAAAGACCTGCTCCTTATCATATCAAAGTCAAGTGATTGAGCAAGCGAACATTTTGGTTATCATCTCTCACTCGTTACACAGTCAGAAAATGTTATAATATGTATATCTGTATATATGCTTAAAGCAGTATCAAAGCCTTTATCATTATTGTATTTGTTATAGTAAATCACAAGTCCCTTATAAAAAATTGACGGTACAAATTGGGGAAATTCCAAAGAAATGCTTTGATACTGCCTTGTTTTTCATTGTATAATATAATATTCTTGCTTTCTTTTTTTTGAGTTTTTCTTTATGGTTGCTACCATTTTGTCTATCTAAACTTGTCGCTCGATTCCTTACGCCTACCTAAATATATCGAGTCGAGTAATATCGCTTTGCTTTTTGAGACTCTCGAGTTGAACTAGAAACGAGCGATGCTCCTCCTCCTCCTCACAGCGTCCCCGTGGGCGTGCCAGTCCCAGTGACCACTCCAGCGCCGCCAAAGGACAAGAGATCGGCCTGATCCGGCTTGTCGCGCGTGGCATGATAGGCCTCGCGCTCTCGATCCGGAAACTTGGTGGGCAGATTCGGTGAATGCAGATTGACCTTGGCCTCGAACCGTACGCCGGCCACCTCCACCTCGTAGTGTCCGGAGAGGACATATTCATTGGTCACCGGCAGCTCGCCGCCCGCCTCATCAAAGTTGCGCACGAACCCGAGGCAGACCTGCTTCTCGAACGTGTAACCATAGCCGGTGGTTGTGGTCATGCCCACATAGACGCCGTCGCGGTAAATGGGCTCGCCGCCCCAGCACCACATGTCCACCTCGTGGTCGTGGTCATTCAGCAGCAGCTGCACATACATGCGCTTCACTCCCTCCTCGCGCTGCTTGAGCAAGGCATTGCGGCCGATAAAGTCGATGGGTTTCTGGAGGATAGAATCGGTATAGAATCAAGCCATTTGTTGTTGGGAAATCCTGCCAATCCTGCTACTCACATTGAACTTGACGCGCCAACTGCGACCGCATTCTAGTGGCGTGGTGAAGGTGTCCAGATCCTGGCCCCAAAATGCATAGAACTTCTCAATGCGCAGGGCCCGCGTGGCGTAGTAACCTAAAAGGCAGTGCAAACTATAGTAAATCCATTCAAAAAGCAGGATATGTCTCGTCAGACCCACCTGCATGCTGTATGTTGAACTTCTGACCCGCCTGGTACAGCCTGGAGTACACATGCAGCGCATATTCGTTGGGTATATAGAGCACATAGCCTAGTTCTCCGGTATGGGTGATGTTTAGCACTCGAATGCCATCCGCCAGGCCCACATCAAGTTCCTGTCAGAGATAACAGAGAGAGGGTTAGAATAGAGAGATTGTTAGAATGGAGAGAGAGTTCGCATGAAGAGAGGGTTAGAATGGAGAGAGAGTTAGAATGGAGAGAGAGTTAGAATGCAGAAAGAGTTAGAATGCAGAGATTTAGAATGGAGAAAGAGTTAGAATGGAGAAAGATTTAGAATGGAGAGAGAGTTAGAATGGAGAGAGTTAGAATGAAGAGAGAGTTCGAATGCAGAGAGAGTTAGAATGGAAAAAGTGTAAGAATGCAGAGTAATTCCTAGAAAACCTAGAAAACTATGTACCTTGTACGTAAAGAAGGGAAAGCTCTTGGGCGTGAGATCCGTGTCGGTGAGCTCGGAGAGCAGGATGCGGGAATACGGTCCCAGTATGCAGATGGCCGTATACATGGAGGTCACATCCGCCACATTCACCTTGGCCCGCAGATGGTCGGGCATGTGCTTGCGGATCCAGCACATGGAGCGTGTCTGCTGGATGGTGGGAGCAATCATCATGTAGCTAGTGGGGAGTAAAGAGAGAGCATTTCAAATTGATTCAAAAAGCATCCATCTCCCACTTGTTACTCACTGTCTTTCCGAGAGCCGGGCCAGCGAGCAATCGTTCTCGTAGCCACCATTCGGATTCTGCATGCCCGTGTGTATGATGGAGCCCACGGCCACATCCACATCGTTGGAGCACAGATATTGTAGGAGTTCCACCACCTCATTGCCCTTCGACCAGAAGTCGTACTTGGTGAAGGAGCTGTAGTCGGCAATGCCAATGCGCTCGCGGCAGGCTCGATACTCGGCGGCCACATGGTCGAACCAGGGCGGCTTGCCAAAGGTGCGCGTCTGAGAAATGCGAAAGCGGGGCAGGCCGAACTCATCTGGGCGGGAAGAGGGGAATTTTATATATTATTATTAAATTACTTAATTAATTTTAATTATTCATTCATTTCCCTTTACAGGCTACTTCTTGTCACTCACCCTGCTTATCCTGCTGGTCAAAGTAATTCGGGCGCTCGTAGCCCATCGACTGGCCAAAGACGGCGCCCGCCTCCTTCAGCTGCGGATAGATGGGCGACATGCGCAGATTCCTTCCCGTTTGGAACTCCTCGAACGGATAGTTGATCTCGAAGTGCTTGCCGGGCGCCTCCTTGCAGCGATCGCGCAGGAACTTGCGATTGTTGTGCAGCCCCAGGAACCGGCTGATGTCCAGAATGTGCAGATCCAGATAGGTGGAGCCCTTGGTTATCAGATCGGTGAGTACGCGTCCAATGCCGCCCGAGGCGGAGACGCCCATCGTCTTGTTGCCGGCAGCCACATAGTAATTCTGAATTTCCGGAGCCTCGCCCAGAATCCATTTGCAGTCCGGCGAGAAGACCTGCAGCGAGTTGGTCAGCCGATCGAGTGTTGCCCCCCTGAAGGCGGGCACGCGGAGGAGCAGGGCATCGAGCAGCTCGTGGAAGTGATCCCAGTCCGGCGGATGCTGCCTGGCCGTCTGCGAGAGCGGTATCACGCCATCCTCGTACACCATTTTGGCCTCGCGCTCAAAGCCCCCGGCGAGGATGTGGCCCTCGCACTCCCGGAAGAAGATGCGCCCGTCAAAGTCCCGGACGAACGGCGTGTCCGGACTGAGGCCCGCGATGGGACGCGTGTGCATATAGTGGTGCTCCACCGCCTTCAGCGGCACCTTCACCACCGGCTTGGACAGCGTGCCCACCTCACGGGCCCAGAAGCCCGTGCAATTGACGAAGTAGTCGCACTCCACATCGCCCGCCGTCGTCTCCACGCCGCGCACCTTCCCGTGCTCGCTGTGGATCTTCTTGATGGCACAATGCTCCACGACACGAACGCCCAGGCGCTGGGCCTCCGTGAGATAGGCCTGGCACACCAGCATCGGATCGCAGACCCCGTCCTCGGGTATCCACAGCCCGCCCTCGATGCCGTCCAGGGAGAGCAGGTCGCAGTGGTCGCGGCACTGCTCCGGCGACAGGATCTCGCAGCGCATGCCCCAGGCCACGGCCTGCGACTTCATGCGGTTGAAGGCCGTCATGCGGTCCCAGCTGCGTGCCAAGTTCAGGCTGCCCACCTGCCGCCAGCCCGTGGGCAGTCCCTGCTCCGCCAGCCGCTTGATCAGGTCGATGGAGTACTCGGCCAGCTTCAGTTCGGTGTAGCTGGGCTCGAAGCGACCGGCCAGGCCGCAGGCCGTCCACGGCAGCTCGCCGCCGACACGATCCTGCTCCACGACCAGCGTCTCGCCGCCCCAGCCGCTGAGGCCGAGGTGATAGGCCACCGAGGCGCCGGTGATGCCGCCGCCGCAGATCACAACACGGGCCTTCGCTGGCAGTTGGCCGGCCAGCTCCTCGCTGAGATCCGGCGCCTGTTGTGGCTTGAATTTGCGCTTCCTTAGCAGCGGCTCGTCCGCCGCCGCCGCTGAGGCATCCGACAGGTGACGACGCACTGTGCCCGCGGGCAGAAGCCATCTCCTAGCTGCTCCGCCGCAACGCCGGCCGCCCACATCCAGGAGTTTCATCATCTTGTCCCCCGAAGATCGCCGGACACATAAGCAAGGTAGGAAATCTTAAAATCTTGCTACGAATCTCCGAATCTCGACGCGAATTTCCAGGAAACTGCTTGAAAGGTTCCCTGACTTCGGGATTATGCCGAGCATGCCGAACTGGTCACACTGTTCTATATGTTTTTCGTTCTGCCATAAACAGCTGATTGCTGCCATACGGACTTGCTAAAAGCAACCATAAAATCAGCCATTTATGGCTTACATTTTATGGTGCGCTCGCTCGGGCAATGTATCTTTTAGAATGTAAGCCTTAAAAAGACACGCACACAAACATAATCAAAGTGCTTTAGATACCCTTCAGTACCAATCCCCGGGGATTCACCGGTTAATCCCCGGGGAGTCGCAAGGAAA